>OY735237.1:6272296-6379796 GCA_963457665.1 Thysanoteuthis rhombus
TATACATACACACATATCTATACACACACACATATCTGTCTATGCATACACACATATATATACACACACACATATCTATCTATACATAAAGATATATCTATACACACACACATATCTATCTATACATAAAGATATATCTATACACACACACACACACATATCTATCTATACATACAGACATATCTATACATCCACACATATCTACACACAC
Source organism: Thysanoteuthis rhombus (assembly GCA_963457665.1). Classification (NCBI taxonomy): domain Eukaryota; kingdom Metazoa; phylum Mollusca; class Cephalopoda; order Oegopsida; family Thysanoteuthidae; genus Thysanoteuthis; species Thysanoteuthis major. The sequence continues at coordinate 6,272,508 of OY735237.1, forward strand.
ACACACACATCTATAAACACACACATATCTATATGGACACACATATCTATACACACACACACATCTATAAACACACACATATCTATATGGACACACATATCTATACACACACGCACACATATATCTATACACGAATACATCTCTACACACATACACACACATATCTACACACGCATACATCTACACACACACACACATCTCTATCTATACACACACAAACACATATCTATCTATATATACACACATATCTATCTACACAACCATATCTGTCTATACACACACACATATCTATATAGACAAACATATCTATACACACTCACATATCTACACACACACACACATATCTACACACACACACATATCTATATAAACACACATATATATACACACACACGCATATTTTTTATACATACACACATATCTGTACACACACACATATATCTATACACACATATATCTAAAACACCAACGCACACATATCTATACACACATACATCTATATACACATACACACACATATCTATACACACATACATCTATATACACATACACACACATATCTATACACACATACATCTATATACACATACACACACATATCTATACACACATACATCTATATACACATACACACACATATCTACACATGCATACTTCTATACACACACATAACTATACACACACACACACACACACATATATACACACACACGCATCTATACACACAAACACATATCTATACACACATACATCTATATACACATACACACACATATCTACACATGCATACATCTATACACACACATAACTATACACACACACACCCTAGTACCACACACATCAACCTCTACACCCACACACCAACATATATACCACACACACGCATCTACACAACACACACATATCTATACACACACACCTAACTATACACACACACACAAACTTATAACACAATCTAACAAACACATACACACACTCACATATCTATACACGCACTCACATATCTATACACACACTCACATATCTATACACGCACTCACATCTATACATACACATATATCTATACATACACATATATCTATACATACACACATATATATACACACACACACATATATATCTACACACACACACATATATCTACACACACACACATATATCTACACACACACACATATCTATATACACACACATCTAAACACACACATCTAAACACATCAATACACACACACACATATCTATGAACACATAGACACATATCTATACTCACATACATCTATACACACAAACACATCCATACACCCACAAATATCTCTACATACAATCTATACACACACATATCTATACACACACACATATCCATACACACACACACACATCTAATGCACACATACATCTATACACACATACACACACAAGTATCTATACACACACACAAGTATCTATACACACACACAAGTATCTATACACACACACATCTTTATACACACCCATCTATCCACACATACATATCTATGAACACATAGACACATATCTATACTCACATACATCTATACACACAAACACATCCATACACCCACAAATATCTCTACACACATGTCTATACACACACACACACATCTATACACACATACACACATCTATACACACATACATATACACACCTATATCCACACACAAACACATATATACACACACACACATGAATATACATACACATATATATACATACATACACATATATATACATACACATGTATATATACAAACACACATACCTATACATATACACACTCACATCTATACATACACACAAATACATATACACACACACACATATATATATCTACATACACACACACACATACATCTCTCCATACACATACATCTTTACATACACACACACATATCTATACACAAACACACACATATCTGTACACAAACACACACATATCTGTACACACACACACATCTTTACACACAAACATATCCGTATACACACACACAACTATACACGATATCCATATATGCATATCTATACACACATACATACACTTATCTTTACACACTTACATCTATACACGGATACATCTATACACACATATCTATACTCACATCTATACACACGTACACACATATCTATACTCACATACATCTATACACACATATCTATACTCACATCTATACACACGTACACACATATCTATACTCACAAACACACATATCTATACACACGTACACACATATCTATACACACGTACACACATATCTATACTCACGTACACACATATCTATACTCACATACACACATATCTATACTCACATATCTATACTCACATACACACATATCTATACTCACATACACACATATCTATACTCACATATCTATACTCACATACACACATATCTATACTCACATACACACATATCTATACTCACATATCTATACTCACATACACACATATCTATACTCACATACATCTATACAAACATACACACATATCTATACTCACATACATCTATACAAACATACACACATATTCATACTCACATACATCTATACAAACATACACACATATTCATACTCACATACATCTATACAAACATACACACATATTCATACTCACATCTATACAAACATACACACATATTCATACTCACATCTATACAAACATACACACATATTCATACTCACATCTATACAAACATACACACATATCTATACTCACATCTATACAAACATACACACATATCTATACTCACATACATCTATACAAACATACACACATATCTATACTCACATACATCTATACAAACATACACACATATCTATACTCACATACATCTATACAAACATACACACATATCTATACTCACATACATCTATACAAACATACACACATATCTATACTCACATACATCTATACAAACATACACACATATCTATACTCACATACATCTATACAAACATACACACATATCTATACTCACATACATCTATACAAACATACACACATATCTATACTCACATACATCTATACAAACATACACACATATCTATACTCACATACATCTATACAAACATACACACATAATCATACTCACATACATCTATACAAACATACACACATAATCATACTCACATACATCTATACAAACATACACACATATTCATACTCACATACATCTATACAAACATACATATTCATACTCACATACATCTATACAAACATACACACATATTCATACTCACATACATCTATACAAACATACACACATATTCATATTCACATACATCTATACAAACATACACACATATTCATACTCACATACATCTATACAAACATACACACATATCTATACTCACATACATCTATACAAACATACACACATATCTATACTCACATACATCTATACAAACATACACACATATCTATACTCACATACATCTATACAAACATACACACATATCTATACTCACATACATCTATACAAACATATCTATACTCACATACATCTATACAAACATATCTATACCCACATACATCTATACAAACATATCTATACTCACATACATCTATACAAACATATCTATACCCACATACATCTATACAAACATATCTATACTCACATACATCTATACAAACATATCTATACCCACATACATCTATACAAACATATCTATACCCACATATATCTATACAAACATATCTATACCCACATACATCTATACAAACATATCTATACTCACATACATCTATACAAACATACACACATATTCATACTCACATACATCTATGCACACATACACACATATCTATACACACATGGACAAACATATGTATACATACATATAAATGTATATATCACATATACCTATACACACATACATCTATACACACATATCCATACACTTATACACATATCTATACACACATACACAACCATCTATACATACACACCCATATCTATACACACACACCCATATCTATACACACACCCACATATCTATACACACACACCCATATCTATACACACACCCACATATCTATACACACCCACACATATCCATACACACCCACACATATCCATACACACCCACACATATCTATACCCACACACCCACACATACATACATATCTATACCCACACACCCACACACCCACACATACATACATATCTATACCCACACACCCACACATACATACATATCTATACCCACACACCCACACATACATACATATCTATACCCACACACATATCTATACACACACACACACACACACATATCTATACACACACCCACACACATATCTTTAAGTAGGTTCCACAATCGCTCAATTGGAGGCCAATTGAGCACTTTTACCTATTACTTCTTTGGAAAATGTCTTCTCAACAGAATGTTTTGGAACATTGTCATGCTCAAACATAGCTCTTCTTCCCAAGCATTTTTGTAAAGGCAACATGTCTTCTTTTAATATTTTGATGTAATCTTCAATATTCATGATTCTGTCAATGAAATGCATCTTGCCAGAGCCATTAGAGATCATATGACCCCAGACCATGACATTTCCACCACCATGCTAAACTGTTGAGACCAAACATTTTTTCCTTCTACACCACACCACGATACCATCTAACTCGTCGGATGTCAGCATACCCAAATAGGTTGATTTTCATTTCATCTGACCATAGTATGCTGTCCCAAAACTTGCATTTTCCATCTTTACTCTCCTGCGCAAACTTTAAACCAGCCTGTTTGTGTCTTGATGTCAGTAATGGTTTCCTACATGGTTGTCTGCCATGTAGGCCTACCTTGTTCAGGGTACATTTGATAGTTGTAATCAAAACATTCACCACTTTCTTTACTTCAATAGAAATAACTGCAGTCAGTTTTCTTGGGTCTTGATCGACCAATAAATCTCTTGATATAATGAATAGACCTTAGTTTCAGCTTTCGTAGTTGACTTGGTCATTTTTGTACATCTGATTTTTCTACTTCCTTGTAATTTTGCACAATTTTGAGAACAGTATTTTTGCTTAACGTTAGTTTAGTAGCTATTTTTTGGTAGCCATTGTTCTGTATGTGCAAATTGATAACATGTTCATCTAAATCAGGAGAAAGTTATTTTTTATGTGGAGCCATTTCTGAAATAAATATCTGTACACTGAAAACTATGTCTTTATTAGAACTATTAAAACATTGCATGCTCCGTCTACATTCAAATTTATTTAAATTCCCTACAAGGGCAAAAAATTGGTTTGAAAATATACTTAGTATATAGAATGAAAAAACTCATTTTTGGAACATACTATTTTTATATTTTTGGCAACAGATTTTTCATGCTGTTGAGTTTGGTAATAATTATTATATATAATATCTCGTATATTTGGTTTAGAAGAAAATTTTTTATAGAATTGGTAGGGGTGTAATTATCTATAGGCTAGGCTATATATAGATATTTACATATATGCACACATATCTATATGCATATTTCTACAGATATCTGTAGAAATGTGCATATGCATGCAAATAACATATATATATATATATATACACACCCTTCCAACATCGAATGGAGCACTCTGGTAGACGGGGAATATATATGCGTAAATAAACATATCACTTAAATTCAAATTTACTGACCATCCAGTTCCATGGAGTAGAGGGAGGATACCAGGCTCTAAGTCTGAAACAAAGCTTTTGATCCTACCTCATGGTTCTGGATGGGATAATGGATAGTCTATAGCCACACTGAAGAGTTGTAATACAACAAAACAGCTATCCGTGGATGACATACACATATATATATATATACATATATATATATATATATATATACACATATATATATATATACACTCTTGCAGACACCTGCACATCTATATACATAGTTATACACGTTTGTAAATCGGACACACATCTCTCAATATTTCTCTCACTCATATCTATGAGGATGATAGTCCAGAAGGATCAAAGGAAAAAAAAGTTTTATTGGTGAAGAATTACCAAAACTGACCTGTGCAAAGCATTTCATTGATTTGTTTATAAGTTTAGCAAGAAGGCCTTGAGAGTTCTTCAGTTCAGTAACTAAGGCATTGTATTGTTCTGAAGAATTCTCCCCATCTTGCTTTTCTTCGGCAGGAAGGGACTTTATTTTATCTTGAAGGATGGTGACATTTTGCTGCACACGACTTGTTTCTTGATGAAGTTCACTGATAGTGTTCAAGATTTCCTGCAAAAACAAGTAAAATTATAGAAAAGAGTAAAACGATGTAAAAACTTTTAAAAATCCGCTGGAGATATACAGTAAAAATAAAACAAACATCATCATAAACAATGGCAAGATTCTAAACTTCATACGAAAACAATCATTCTTGAAAATGGTCAAAGGATCTCAAATTTACAATTTCCAAACTATGGAAAGTATATGTACACATATGCGTGCATGTGTATATATGCCTTATTAAAAACAACAGACAAGTTTTATCAATTCAATTTTTTCTTAGTTTTTCTTGTTTGTGGACAAGCTGTTTCAAAATCAGATTGAAATCATAAAAATTCTCTAAAAATTTTGAAATTGTGAATTTAAGATCTTTTGACCATCATTGGTCATTTTCAAGGATGAATGTTATTGTGTGAAGTTTGAAATTTTGCTATTGCTGATGGTGGCGTTTGTATCCATTTCTTTTATTCTTCAACCGTAAAATATATCACGCTATCGACATCACCTTCAGGAGCATCAAAGGCTCTACAGAATGACAGTTCTGAGATCTTGTTGGTTGTTTTGATGTGATGAGAATAGCCACCAAATTTTTCTTCTGCAGTGTGTGTTGTAAAAAGATTTAGTGTTATACACCAGGCATATATTGGTTGGAGTGCTGTGGTTCTTTGAAATGTGTCAGCAGATAGCACTTTTGTCAGATTGGTGGCATGTTAATTTGTGAAAGAAGGTTGTATTAGTGTATCCTATATAAGATGCCATTTTTTCTAGTTATTTGTATCAGAGATACAATCTCCCAATAGACATATGAATTCATATACAATAGTCAAGAGGCAGGTGTAACCTACTTTGCACTTTTTGCCATCTATTTCACATAATTTTTCCACTTATTTACATGAAATAAAAGTTGTTGCCAACTTCAAAAGTGACTTTTTCATAGCATCTTGCTACAATTGAAAAAATCTTTATGTGTCTATGTGTGTGTGTGTGTGTGTGAGTGTGCATGGAAATTTGTGGAACTAATTAAATGTTTTGTATCAGTAAACAATCACCTCCCAAACGTTAATAGCTATCTGTCAACACAGGTGTTTCATTTTGAAACACAGGTTTATGACATTTGATCGTAGATGACTTCCTCTGAAGCATACATATCTTTAGCAAAGTTTACTCAGCACGAGATTCCCTATCCAACAATATGCAATATGCTTATATTTGATAAAAAAAATTTGTTTTTTCTGACTACAACACCGTAGCAAAGATCCATCATGATGAAAAATGTAGCAAAATTTTTTTTGCAATTGATCTGGAAAGATATTCTTGCTTACTGGAGATTCTTTTAGTGCATCTAATTGGCTTCATTGGTCAACTTGAGAACTCCTATGGGGCTCCATTACAGCACCAGGACTATACTGGATGATCCTGCCAGGGTGCGTGAAAAGTTATTTTTTCCCCCTGAGCAATGCTTAAATTCTCTCCCAGTATGTTTTATAATGAACAGAGTGACCTTCAATACAATTTAGAGAATAGAATGTACGCAATATATATTAGAATTAAATTTGGAAATAAAACATATCAATTTCAAGTACGTCATTTGGGGATATTTTGATGGCATCATAATGTAAACTATTAGAGCTTCAGTATTTGAGGAGAAGGTAAAGTACAATTGTGACACCAAGATGAATTCAGTTAATAATAAGTAAAGTTGGCCAATTTTGCAAAGTAGATTCAAAATTTGAACACCTGTTGCCCGATTACAACATTGATGTTGCAAAAAGGATATTTTTTTTCCTTCAGGGGAAGTACTATTCATAGGAACAAGATAGTAGGTTTTACATTTTTTGTAATAATGAGTTTCAATTGTTTGTTGCAGTCTTTATGAAATGTATATCTACACATTATATTTTTCATTGCCTTTTCATCCTGTCTGTAGTTAGGGTGCATCTGGTCATGGCAAAATAACTTATTTTTGTTTTGACCGGAATTTTTTCAAGCGTTACTTCTGCTAATTTAATTAGTAAATCTAATTTGTTCATCAATGGTATGGTTGGAAATCCATTATTAATCAGGGTTTGTTTGATATTACATAAAGAATCAAGTAACAGCCTGTTTGCGAACAGGAAAAACTAACAAAAAATGATATAGGCAAAACTTGTCTACTCTTTTAACATATGTTTGATATATTTATGTTTGTTATGTGAATGTAGGAAAAATCCAACAAGGTGTTGGTGATGACTGACAATATGAAAATGAAAAGATTGAAACAAAGCTAGTAGTTACATCTTAACATTTTTATTGTTAAGAGCCAGATATATTTCATTTGTATCCAAACTTCTTCAAGGGTTGAACGAAGAGAAAAATGATGTTACATTTCAAAAACAAAAATTGAAAAGGTCCGTTGAAGATGTTAGATGTTGGTCTATACATACACTACATACATAAGCACACACATTATATACTTTATATAGACCCATTATATATACAAACATATACATATACTAACTGAAGTTCCTGTCATCACCAAATAAAACATTTAAGGAGTAAAAAGAAGAGGACTGGAAGAAAAAAAAAGTGTTTCAGAAGGTAAAAAGCTTCCCTTCATTTTTGACCCCTTGAATGAATATAAAGGTCCCTTTCACTTCTGAACCCTTAAGGGGGTGGGGAAAATGCCTCATCATCACTTTTGATCCATTAAAGGGAGAAAAGTCTCTTCTCACTTCTGACCTCTGAAAGGACTGGGAAAAAATCTTTCACTTTTAGGATACATTCATTGCACTAGACATTTGTGGTGAGGCATATTTGTCCCAGTAGATATTGGAGCTGGGAGAATCTTATTTACTTTATTTTTTGTAACACATACATCACAGTTGACTTCTTCTGGAAGAGATCTAAGGGACATATATAACTCAGCAGTCATAGAAATCTCAGAATATATGTCCCAGGAGTCTCAAGAGAGTTATACGTCAAAATAATGCCTTTCACTTAGAGAACATAGGAATTATCAGATTTCAAAAGGGGGTATATTATTGTCCTCCTCATAGTCCGATTGTACTGCTTCAACATAACAGGGAGGTGGCCCCGGTCTGCATGATCCCAATGCAAAGCCAAGCATATGCACTGACAAATTTTATTCAACAGTGAAGAAATTACTCCCTATTTTCCGTTAGTAATCTTATAGCCAAACTGTGAACTTATTGCCCAATAGCAAGGTAGGCAGGACTATCATCTCTGTTTGATTTGCAGGGGTGGAAGACAACAATGCCAGATGGATCGGCTAAGAAGCCATGATTCAAGCCCACACCAAAAAAAGTGGTAATTTGGCGTTTCATCACCTGATTCTGTATGTCTCATAGCATATGTCCTGAGAGGATAGTGTATCATTCACTGAAAAGTTGGGATCCACCTTGAACAAATCCATTTTGTTGGCCTTTTTTTTGCTGATCTAAGCCCAGAGGAACAAAAAAAAATTCATCAAGCTTCCGAAAAAACCTGAATTACAGGAAAATCAGCTATTTTTGAAACGGACAAGTTTTGAATCTGGTGGACAACCCTAAAAGTTTGCCACTCAATGCTCTGCGTTTCAATTTTTGTAGTGTAGCCAAATTGTTTCCAGTTGAAGATTAGTAGATTAATATTGATTAAACAGACAATTTTTAAGTAGATTAATTTTTACATGCTGTAAACAGTTTCGTTTTTTATTTTCATTTTCATACTTTTATTCAATTTTAAGAATTTTTAGTGGATTAATAAAAGATCAAACAGACCCTGCTTCAGAATTGCATTGATTTGTTTCAGTTAAATTCAGTTTCATCTACTACTTTTCATTATTTTATTTTTCAAGACGTAGTCCAAAAATCCAGAAAATCTAGGTCACCTCCAGTTCCAAGCTTGCAAGAAAAATGGTCCAGTACTATTATCAAAAACAAAAATAGCTGACAAGCTGATTATCATGTTCAATCTTAAGTTGAAAAGAGCCAATGTCAAATAGTACTGAAAATGAGAATTTCACTTTTGTCTGGATTGAGTGATTATACGATTTACCAATTAAGAGATGAAAATCACTGCTTCTCATCCATGTTAACCTGGGACTCAAGAAAGGGGTTTATTTAGTCCACAGTAAAGATAATCACCTTGAGATGGCAATGAGTGAAAATCACTTCTCACAAATAAGTAGAATCAAAATAAAAAAAAATAAAAAAATTGATGCCAACCATAAATATGAAATCTCAAAAATTCTGCAAACCTTGGCTATGAACATAGAGTCCTGCAAAAATGTTGCCAATTGGGCCCCGGCAACTGTTCAACAGAACCATGTTAATCACAGCAATACATCTTTTATCACACAACTAAGCATTTTATGCTCAAATGATTTGCACAGACATAAACTTTGATGTCTTCAGTAAGTTGATAAAACAAATTTTTTTTTGGCATTTTATATGTCAAACAAGCATTATCTAGAGCGACTGCAAACTTTGAATGCATTTTTGTTATACAACCTTTACTGGCAAAATCCCATTTATTCATATACAATCTTTTTATAAGTATATCAAGTAAATGTATTATTGGATTTATGAGATGTTATGGTCCAAAATCCACAGAGAATAACATGCAAACAACAGATTACCTTGTTTTGATTATCGATTTTTATCTAAATTGTTTCTAGAATTTAGAAAGAAATACAGTTGATTGTAAGAAATCGTGTTTTGTGTACTCTGAAGTCTTTTTAACAATAGATTTGTTGAAGAAGTGGAGAAATTTGATTAGTAGATTTGATAGTTAAAAAGTTGAAGTGTTGTAGTAAGTGGATGTCATGTGAACTTGAATTCTTCGTTGTTGAATCGGCAATTGTTTGGGGTCCATCTGCATTGTATTTCAACTGGGTAGACATCTTGACTTTTAACTTGAGTTGTTGGTTTCAAGTTGAAGTCTTGAAATATGCGATTTGAGTGTTTTGAGTAGAAAAATTCAAGAGGTTATTTCAATTGATCAGTTGAAATGTATAGAAAGTCTGACAACTTGAATAAAGAATTTCAATAAGTTAATATTTTGAAAGGTGATCATTGGGGGGGTCAATCCATGTATTTTGACTGAGTTAACCTCTTTGATTTTATCTTGTGTATAGTTGATTTATTTGTCAAGCAAAAATTCAGCCAACACAGGTAACTTTGTTCTAACTAGATGTCCATGTTGATTTATTCTGAGTCTTACCTAGGGCGTTATCCAGTTGCTCTTGCTGACTTCAACTTTTTCTCAGCTGGCTTTTGCTTGGCCACAATTTTGACCATTTTACCAATGAAAGGTCTTGTGAGACAGGGAACAACATGAATATGACCTTGAGTCAAAGTTCAAAGGTTCAAGAATTATTTTTCCTCTGAGTGGTGGTGAAAAGTTTAACATAGCAATAATTTGCATATCAATTCACCTTTGGGACGAAACAAATCAAGTTAACAATGACATTAGATAAATTTCAATAACTTTAAAAACTCTATTAGAATCTATTGGTATCGACTTGTGTTTGTGAATTTGCTTTTACAATCAATGAAAACTTCTTGTTAAAATCTGTATTTCCTTCAAAGACGCTTTTAGGCAATCTAATATCAGTTGTCACTTACAACCTTTTTTGCAAGCTACTACTATGAGGAGAGGAAAGCTAAAAGAACAGCACCAAAACCTTCCCTCACCCACTTTATGATATTGCACAGACATGTTCCCGCTGATGGAGCCAAAACACACTTTACATTTTCACCTTTGCAAATAGTGAATTTCTAAAAATCATATTGTGATTGATTCTACTTAGTAAGAGTCAAATGTTTTATTGATTAGATCCTAGGCAGAGTCTTGACACAGCTTTTTATCAAGTGTTTACAAGAGAAATTTTGAAAAGAAAAAAAGGCAGTCCATGTCAATATTACCCCAGGCTTAGTAGTTCATCAATATCTTTATTATGGTAGAGTAGCCACTTCTTAATTCAGTCAGCATTCAACAGTATGATATTTTTTGTCCACAAAACTTTACAGCTTTTAACACTGAACACATTTTTGTCACCTCAGTCACTTATATCCTAATATCTATTGATACAATTTTTACAATTCCCTTTATTGCACCTTTATGATTTACATGTATTTTGTTATTATGGTACTATGTGTAAATTTTCTTTTGTTGGTATCAGTTGTATACCATGCGACTGTTTCGAGGATTTTAAAAACAAAACAGTTACATTAACAGGGCACTCCAGCAGTGTTGACTAAACACCACCACCATATTTTAACATATAGCATATATCATACGTGTAGCCTGATATTCTATGAAGGGCATTACCATAATGTATAGTATATGGTTGCTATTATACTACACATCATTTTTTCTGAAATGGGGCTTACTTACGTAGGTTACCCTAAAGACGTATTTAACAGTGAGAGATCAGTAAGTATAACAACAGATATCATTTGTTGTTCATGTCACTTCTACTGACTGTTCACCCATGTGAATATATATATATATATATATATATATATATATATATATATATAGAGAGAGAGAGAGAGAGAGAGAGAGAGAGAGAGAGAGAGAGGCTGACCGCAGTTTTCACTTCTATCCTTTCAAAAAGGTGAGGGGCACAACTCTAATCACACAGCTTAGGATTTACTTAGAAGCATGAGGAAATTTATCCTAATGAATGATTTTTGTTTAAACAGCCAGCAGCTAACTATCAAACATGGCAAAGTTCTAATTATGGCTTAGGGAGCAATTTGGCAAGTGCATCTGGTTGGAAAAACTGTAAATCCATTCTGCTGGAAAGACTTCATCCAATATTATTAGTTATTCATTATTATTTAAACAAAAGCAGTCATCTTTTCATGCACAATAAAAATGGCAGCTCCTAAAAGTTATCAACCTTTAGCACTCAGCATTCTTTTTCAAGGTCATCATGTGAACTTGACAACTTTGGAAGCAAGTAACTTGTGGATCTGTTCATGTATGGTATGACAACACAACCGTTCAATTCAAACACACTATTGTCTGCAGATGGAGTCACTTTCAATGGCAAGACAAACTTTCTCCACTATGAAAGTTTCCAACAGGTTGCTAAAAGCTTATCATCCCTCACGGTCAAGTCAGTTTTCAGACAGAAATATTGTTCAACATGTCGAAACTATTTGGGATTGTAAAATGATGATAATGGCCAAAAATGCTCCAGGACGGAAAATATTGCTAAGTTTTTTTTAAAGCAACTTGGTCATATAACACAGAAGAAAAGATAAGCATTGAATTTATCTTTACAGGTCTGCTAAAAGGAGAAAAATCAAAAATCTGTTGACGGCAAATCGACCGAATTTCAAACTGTAATGTATTCTTGAATTGTTTAGATTAAACAAAGTTTTTTTGGAAAAAAAAAAAAAGGTGTTCATTAACTTTTTTTGTGTGTGTGCATGTATTTCAAAGCAGATATATCAAACAACCAAATGTCCATTTGAGAAACTGTCTCATACACAAAGGACATGACAACCGTTTAGATAAAAATAGTTGAAAGCTGATGACTTGCGTCAATCTGAAAACTTGACAAACTAGAAACTTTGAAACAAAGGCTGATGAAATGAAGTGAATGAATTCAGGGGAAATATTTGAAACAAAAATAAAATATAACCCCCTCCCATGAGATATTGGAGAGAAAGAGAGAGAGCAAATAAAAAGTGTTGTCGGATAATCAACAGAGACAGACTTGGTTTTCACTAAAAAGACTATTTTCAAAGAATAATTAAGATGGTATTTCTTAAACTATATTAGTGTCATCCTCCCCAAGTCTTTATCACAAAATCTCATTCACCCATGATTAAATTTCATAATGTTTTTGACTATGATAAAATCATTCTCCTTTATGAAAATTTTTAATTTCTCTTCTATCTAGGGCAAGGAGCATAAATTAACTAATTTCTCAAGTGTTTATTTAAACCATGATTTTTGAATATCCTAAAAATATGTAAAAAAAACTAGAAGTAACAAAATGATTAACACAAAAAATGATTGGAATTTTTATTCTTTACATTAATCTAAATCAGCAGTCTTACTACTTACAATTGGATTTTTGAAATAGTTTTCTTATAGCATATGTTTACCACAAAAATTTTTTTTTTTTTTAGGCGTACAAAAAATATAAATATCTGAATGAATTAAGTCTTTTAACCCTCAATGTTTCAATTCTCCCTATAGTTTCATTCAACCCCAAAATGATTCAATTTGCTCTTGGGTCAATCATTTACCAATTCAGTATTTCTTGAACTAAAAGATAGAAAGAGGTTGAAATGGATCCGAGAATAGACCAAGGTAGAAGACATAGAGGTGATTAAATGGTAAAAATGGAAGTGGGCTGTACACACTGGTCAAATGATGCCCAAGGATCACAATCGCCGTAGGAGAATACCAGATGAGATGGAGAGATGAGATTGATGAAACAGGTCAGAAGTTAGCACAGTCACGGTCGGCATTGGAGCTACCGGGAAAGGCCTGTGTTCAGCAGCGGACACAAAATGACTGATAATGATGAAAGATATGATCAAGATGTCATCTGTGCAACTTAACACCAAAAAACGGCTGAGATTCAGGATCTACTCAAAATAAAACAGTCTTTTTCTTACCTGTCTATCTGGAAAGTGTCCCGCTATATAGTATTGACAAAAATAAATAGCCTACCTAGGGCAATTTTGCCTTAGTCCTGTTCTTAATCCTCTCAAGAACTTATCCCAGCATTCCTTCCACTTTCCAATTAGTTTGCAAAGTCCTCTTGCAGGATTGTCATCAGCTGCCTCATTGCATTCTCCTTAATCTTGTCCTCAGTTTTTCAAAAGCTAGGTTGAAGGGAGCTAAACAGCCATCAGTAATGCAAAGGCCCAAATAACTGTTTTAACTCCTAATTCTCATTTTGTTTATTCATAGTCTATATATACTCTATTTGTTTCTTTCAATGTGACACTCATGTTAAGAAATGGATATATGACCTGACAGAATAATTATAAATTGCGTTATATCATAATTAGACTCTAATCTGAAATGATATCCCGTTATCACACAGTGAATGCATCATTTGGCCAAGACAATGTAAATTGAAAAGACAATCAAAGAAGAGCAACACTATATTGAAGCGGCTACCCTATCGGTCACAGGTTAAATTCCTGCAGCTCCATTTCCTTCAATTGTTTATTCTATTTACATTGTCTAGACTAAATGATACATTTGTGTATTAACGCAAGATCATTTCAAATAAGAGTTTCTGTTTAATATAAAGTAATTTATAATCAAAGCAATATATGTCATACCATAAAATAAACTTGTTTTAATAATCTTTCATTTATTCAAAATAGAGATTAATCATGCAGACTTCATCTCCATTCGTAGGTCCAAAAACTAGAATTATTGAAAAGGCCCTGCATTATATCATCAACATTGTTCCTTTTGAATTCTTAGTATTTCGAAAACCTCTTCAAGACTCTATATATTTTTGGTCATCAGAGACTTGAAGATGCCTTCACCTGGCATCTCACGTAGGAATTGTGTAGTCAACAGTGATATTTGATTTTCATATCTCTCCCATAAGACTTGATAATATTTGTAATGATGTCATCAGAGCAAAGGAAAAATTGCAAAGGCTGGGATAGAAATGCTGGACACTATTTAAAGCTATTGCTGAAACATGGTTGAGGATAAACATTCAAATCCATGAGCATAGTTCCTTCAAAACTGTGTGCATGCATGGACGTTTTGCAACCAGCGCAGAAAGGAAATCAATATGTGCACAAAAAGTTACTGACCTAAAATCATGCAATGAATAATAATTACTGAATCTCAATAGCCCCACAAATGGTTTGACTAACCAGCCAAGAGGGCCCTAGATTCTTCTCTCTTAGAGTGTCTGTGTCTATGTTTTTATCTGTGTCCGGGTGATCCTGGTCACATTTTCGGGACTATAACCTTTGAAATTTGCACAATCACACCACTAGGCACTATTGAAAAATGGTTTCTTTGGGGTCTCTATGATCATTTTGGACCAACGGTGACCAAATCTTGCGCTGGTATTTTTTAAAAAGATCTACATATTTTTAGATCATTTTTTAGATAGTTCTGACACACGCCTGGATTATAGTGATTCACTTATGTAAGGTACGAATATACTGATATCTATAATTTCAAGTGAAAAAAAAAAAAAAATCATAACAATACTTGCTGAAAATAATATCTTAGCTAATTGTTTCTTTCAATTAATTGGTTGCTCCATAGGATGCAATCATACTTGTATTATATCAATAAAGACCGATACAGTTTTACTAGACACGAGAAATAAACTGTACCAAAAGTATCATTAAACAATTTGAAGTTTACATTTGCAAGAACATTCAGCATGCACATAGTTTCGTCATCGGAAGAAAATAGCACATAAGATTTTTGCACACACTGGCTATTAAGATTTAGAAAGAACAATGTCCATAAGCTTAAACACCATTTCAAAGAAGTTTCAAGAAAATTAAAGATATAGAAGAACCATTAGGAGAGGTTTGCAAAAAGTCTCAAAATGAGTTTGCAAGTAACAATAGTTGTTACATAAAAAGTCATGGCACTGTTGATACTAACACACAGGAAATTCAGAATAGCTCTGAAACTGAGACAGAAAGTTTGACTGTTTTCTCAGAAGTAGATAGAACATGTAAGAAAACAAGATGTTTTGCAAGTGTTTCTCTACTAAGAAAGAACCTGAATTATCCATTACAAGTCTCATTCTGGCACTAAAATGTGCCAAAGAACATAAGTGATGAACTATTGAGCACCCATGTATATTGAAGAAACAAATCCAAGAATTCCAGGAAACTATAGCTTTCTTTCTAGCTGGAAAATATCTATTGGTGAATGCAGCTGACGTGAACACTAGAAAATTCACAATTACAGCTCTACATGGCTGTCCCTTGAGAGATGATGATTTAGCCGGATCGTTTGGTAGAATGATCTGAGGACAGTTGCAAAGTTCAGCTGAACACATGAAACAATGGCCTTTAACAACCGATAGAAATCTGGACTGTGGGCCACTGCAGAGATGATATAATACTATACTATGTTTTATTCCTGGCTCTAGCCCACATTTTGTGTCCAAAATTCTATTATTAAGTCTTATGTTCCTTGAATTTTTCATATAAATATGTAGATTAGAGGATATCAAAATTTTAAAGCTGAGAAATGGAGACCTTTTTCAGTATGGCAGAATCAATTATCCCGAGTGCAAACTCAAACCTTGACATCAAGAAGATTGAATAACCGAACTTTTGGAGTAAACAACATACAATAAATTCAATAAACCTTTCAGCCAGATTGGCAAATAGTGGCTAGTGACAGAAAAGCTCCAATGGAAGATGGAGGCTTTCTCATGCATTATTTATTGTCATGTAGGGATGGAGTCGTTTGATACTGTGCAGGCCAAGATGCTTTGAAAAATGGTGGATGCAATCAAATTACAGGACTCACACTCCAAAATGAACCCTAAATGCCAGCCTCTCCCAAAGTATTTCTCATCCCCTATGTACAGTGAGTCAATTTCAGAGTTGCCTGCAACAAGAGAGCAGACCAACCAATATTTGAGAGGCCTACAGCTAATGATCAGGGAATGGGATGGGAGAAGATGGTGGACAAAGGGGTATTAAGCTCTTCTGGATTAGTGATGTAGCAGAATATCATTGTGGTTGGATATCCGGTATCATATTTACAAAAAATGAGTTGAAAACCAAAGAAATCTATCGTGACAGTTTGGGTTGATAGTGTCTAAAATGTCAGTATTTCACTTTCAACTTCCGGTTAGATAACTTTGAACAATAGGAATAAATATGAAATACACAAATTTGAGAAACGTTTTTAAAATATTTCTGCGCAAAACCTGAAATCACACGCCCACACGGTCATCTTTTTTCAAATTTATTTATGTGTGAGGTTTGTTTATTTGTAAGATACTAACAGCCAATATGATCAATATATAAGTTAATTTGTTTCCGATTGATTTTTCAAGTTAATCCTCACTGAAACATCTGCAATAAAAATATTTAATATTTGTATCAAAAATAAAATGAAATGCAATTCATTTGAAATGCAATGTCATTAATCAGAAAATGCCTATATATATATATATATATATATATATATATATATATATATGTATATATATCATGAGTTGGTTTGCATGCAGTCTGAAATTAAAACTGACACAATAGATTTGATATTCACATGGTAAACATTCAATAGAAATGACATCATGAGTGAGTCATGTCTGATGCTTTACTTACGGATCCCTTGTTGTTAAAACGTTTAAAGGGTGAACTATATAATGAGAAAGGGCGGTGGTGTTTGATTAACACTGCTGGGGTGCTATGTTAATGTAACTGTTTTATTTTTAAAATCCCCAAAACAGTCACATGGTAAACAACTGATGATCCCAACAAGAGACAATTTATATATTGCACCATAATAACAAGGTATATGTGAAACAGGGAAAAAACACTGAAGAAAATTGCACAAATTGGGAGATATTGGGAAATGGTTGACTGAAGTGACACAAAAAAATCTTTTGAAAAAGTTTTTTAATGCTTAGTGTTTAAAGCTGCAAAGCTTTCTAGACTCTCTCTATTTATAAGTACAAATCAGTGATTCAATATCCGATGTGGTTTATTTCACAAAGTGCACGATACATTTAAAATTGAGGTAAATTAAAGTAGAGCTTTAAATATGATGAAATAATGAATCTGCTATAAAAACTTTTTTATATTTCTCTCTTTTTTGGGCTTCTTCCAAGGAAATTTTTGGGTAGCAAATCCATTATTTCACTCTCTCTCTCTCTCTCTCTATATATATATATATATATATATATAGAGAGAGAGAGATACACAGACACACTGGTAAGAGCAACACTATGTTGAAGCAGCTACCCTATTGATTGCAGCATCGATTTCTGCAGGAGCCCCATTTACTTCAATTGTTCATTCAATTTACATTGTCTAGGCCAAATGATACATTCACTGTGTAATAATAAGGAATAATTTCACACAGTTTCAATACAATATTTTACAATTCATAGTCATCCTGTCAGATTATATACATAAAATTTATCATTTCAATACTTGATTTTAAAAGGGGAATATGACAATGTGATAAAAAAGAGTAAAAACACTCATTCCTCAATCACTCTATACTTTCTTGTAAATGCTTTCAAACTACTGAAATTTGATTTGAGTAAAAAAAAAATTGGGGCATTCATACAGCTTGTCAACATTCGTTGCTGGTAACTATGTCTGGTATTGGAATAGGAGCAATTAAAAAAAAAACAAGGGCAAGTAACTTCGATTGCCATAGCGGCATTTGTTGGCTATATGTTAACGGTTTTCATTACAATAACAATTTAGCCCAAACAATATAAAAACAGGATTATTTTGTTTCAATAAATAGTTCAAGGGAGACTACTTTGACAAACTAGAAATGAAAACTTAACGATTTGAAACGCATTGTAGGAACTGTCAACATGGCCATCACATTTTTCTTAAGTTTTTAAGTGATTCTGTCTATTCAGCTGGCCGCCTATGTATGTATGTGTTATGTGTACAAGGCACAGCATAAAGCTAAAAGCTGAAAATTTAACCATATACTCTTTATTACGTCCAGAAAAAAAACGTTTTTCTTTTGAAATTCCCTGCCAAAATAAGCTGGGGTTTTTTTGGGGGGGGGGGGGGGTTACAATGCAGTTTCATGCTAAATTGGTCCCTCAGTTTGTATCTTTTGAAAATTCTAACTTTTTAGAGATGCAACAAAAGGCAAGAGAAGTAATTTATTCATTGACCCTTTCTTCCAATATTTTAATTGATCAATTTTTTTTTACTAAAAAGCTTAACAAACAATTACTGTTTCCCATTTCATTTGGTTATTACATTTCGGTGAAGTTTTTCAAGTAAGCAGCATGGACTGGAAGTTGCCTACAATAAGGCTTGAACTAACACCCTACATCCAGGGAGCCCGTCTAACATGGACATCGTTTTCATTGAAAGTAAACCAGTTAAGTAGAGTCAAATCTAGAGTCAGTTAGCTAGAAGTTGCTCATCCAATCATTCACACCATATTGTTTGTTTATTATGTAGTAGTAGTAGTAGTAGTAGTGATGGTCTCGAGTTGTTTGAATTTCTTAGATCAGGGGTTGGTAAACTTTTTTGGTTGTGGGCTGTACTGAAAATGTTTTCATATCTTGCAGGTCAAAGCAAATAAAAAAATAAATAAAATGAAACAATGGTTATCCAAGTCTTTTGAAACAGCTTGCATAGTGTTGAAATATTTTTAGCTATAAAATATTGATTCATTTGAGAAAACTGCAAAATTGAGACTTGTACTCTATTTTTCAATACTGGATTTATTGTCAGCTGAAGATGGATGATGAAAACTAAGAAATTTTCAATGCAAGGTCATTCTTATTGTTCTTGCATTTGGGACGGGCGGATCTAAAGCATGTGGAGCAGTCTGTTGTAATTGTAGAATAATTTTGAATGAAATATTTGAGGGTAAATAATTAGTAATATATAACAATCAATGCTACATATACTATGAAGAGCCGAAGTCAAGGGAGATAATTCATTGAGACTATGATGATATCATGAAATTTGGCATTTTTCAGACCCCTGCCATAGAGATAGAGTATGAATTCTCCCCCGCAAATGCACTAGGACGGAGAGAACATACCTGTGCTTTTAGTTGATGGCCAAGATGAAGCTAGTCTTCCAGATATATTTATTTCTGATTAAATTCCTTGAGAACTGGTGATCAAAACATCTTCAAATCAGTCATTGCAACACTTTGTGCTGACCAATATATCTGGCAAATGCCAACTTGGTATTATTGCCAGTTGTTGAGTAATTGCAATACACGCACAGATTTCTTCAGTTGTAGTGAGATACCAAATTGTAACACTGTTTTTTGCCCCTCCTAAGGCTAACTATAAAAATTTGGTGTATGGCTTGAGAGCCATGAAATATGAAATAAAGGACTATATTTTCCACCATTTTCTTTCCTTTTCTTTTTTGAGGAAGCCATTTCACTCCTTAATTTCTCCATCTATATTTTTTCTTTGTAACTCCAAAGACACGGGATGTGAGTTCTACTCACATGCGAGGCAGATACTTTGCCACAAATTTATGTAAATTAATAGACCTAGGAGTGATCTATCAAAAAAGTGATATATAAAAAAAATCATTAACAAAATCAAAATATGTAGTCTTGTTCAGGGCTCAAGAGAGTGGACAAGCAGTGAGCACCCCACTTGTCGGAATAAGACTGTTCCTTAAAAAAAGAATGAAGGCAAAAGCAAGAAGTAAAAAGGGAAAGATTCAAAAAGTAAAAAGCTGACCCCACCACAAAAAAAAAAAACAAAAGACAAAACAACTTATATTGGAGTGGTTTGATTCAAATAAATAAACAGATTTTTATTGGCTAAATTTGGAAAAGGAGCTAAATGTAGATGAAAAATTGCTTATTAGGCAAACTTATGGTATCTATCTTTCAAATCTCTTTCACTCTGCTATTTCCCTTTATTTCCTTCTCTTGCCTCAGAGGAGAAGACTGTAATTATTTGAGAAAAAAAAAAAATGCAACATACAAAACATTTTCACTGTAAAAGGTGTGTAGAGATATACTTCTTCCTAACTCTCCAAAATATTAACAGTAAAAGTCTTTGAAGATTTTGCCAAATTCAAAATCAGTTTTTTTATTGTCCTTCAAAAGGTCTATGTTCAATGACGGATGATAAAAGATAAATGATGATGAAAAGGTAAATGTATTTCATTTGTTTGATTAAATGTGTAAAATTTTTTGTTTTTTCAGGTAAGGTAGTTCTGTACATCATCTATTTTGGAATTTTTCTACCTATAAAGTCAAGAAAACTCTTCTTACTAGTCAATAATTGCTTCCCCCTGATAATGTCATATATTAACTATTTTGTACTTCGATATTCAAGATTCAAAAGGGATTTAAATATCATGTACAACTGCAACTCAGCAAGCATGAAGTGACAAATTGGAAAAATCTAAAAAAAAAAAAAAAAAAAAAAAAAAAAAAAAAAAAAAAAAAAAGAAACTGAAATTTTTGATAAACTAAACATATTTTTGGTTAGATCAAATTTGAATTAAATTAAATTGATTAAATTTAGCCATTGTTTGTAATTGATACAGAATGATACATTATGTCCTGTTAATTTTTTGTGAAAAAAAAAAAAAAAATGGCTGAAAGTCAATGCTGAATTTTACATTAGAGTTACATTGTAGATAGAACCTCCTTAATAAAATCTAAGGAAAAAATATCTTCATACAATTTTGAAAAAGTACTTTGTGATGTATTAAAAATGTGTTCTGCGTGGATTAATAAAAATTATGGTAGAGGGGCCTGTATACACATATGCACATAAATTTTCTATTAGTTTGAAAAGTTTGTGCTCATTAGAAAATTGAAACACTGAGCACAGTCTGGAACCGTAGATGATGAAGTATTTTGTCAAACTCCAGTCCAAGTTGAAATTGACGTTGTGTCCCCATGAAAAAAAATCCGACTAAATTTAGGGCAGTAAACCCTCCACTGCTTGTCAATAATGTCATTTTAAACCAAACCAGTATCTACAAAATTAACATCAACATTCAATGATTTGAAATATCAACCAAATGATTGCTAGGAGAATCTCTTTCAAACTGAGCTGAACTGACAAGTCTTACATACCTACAAGTTAATTTATTATATATATAATACAACAGTTGCAAAAATCATCTTTTATTAAAATAGAAGTGAGAGTGAAGTTTGACTCGGCAGCAGCCTAACTTTTCCCGTTTTAGAGTTTTTTTCATCACAATGTTCAGGTCGTTACTTTCTATAAACATTCTTAAGATAATCACTACAAATACTAAGACAAAGGTTTTTACTACAATTTTTTTCAATCAGTAAAAAATCTATAATTGCCCAGTATATATCACATGTCAAATTCATGGTGAAAGAAATAAATATCAAAGAAGGTACTTCGTTTTAATACAAATAAAATTAGTGAATAAAAAGAATATTTTCGAATAGCAGCCTATTGAGTTAATCAGTATATATAATTTATCAGTCTAAGGGAAGTAACTCTTTTGGACAAACTCTCACTTGTTCTAAGGGAGCTGACTCTACTTAAATGTAAGGGACATAACCAAGCTTTCCTTGATAATTTCAAGAACACTATTTTATGCATGGTTGTCTAGTTTAAAACGATGGTTGGTAAGTTCATCTCGCTGACCAGTTTGATTCTATCCAAGTATTGCACTATTATACTAGCATGGGCTAAGATAGGTATATAACTACAGGACACCCACAGTAGAAAAAAGAACAAATCATTTATAGTATCTCTGAAACCAGTTGTGGGGTTGTGCGGTCTTGCTATTATAGATCAGAAGGGACTTTATTGTACATGCATGCAAAGACTCTCCCATGGCATTGCTCATTTAGGAGAGAGACGCCATTGACTGAGCTTATGTACTGTGTGACCATTTCAATGCCCATTCTTCATGCATTACACAGGTCTTTAAACAATCAGCAATATTTGGCTTCCTAGGAATTCTTGCCTTTCCTGAAGTTAAAATTGCTGCCGAAAGGGAGTTTTCAGACTGCAGAAAAGATAGAAGAGAACGCAGCAATGCTTCTGATGGCAATCCCAAGAAGAAACTTTTCAAACTCTTTTCAAAAGTTGGAAAGATGCTGGAAAAGGTGTGGAAGGTCCCAATGGGAGTATATTAAAGGGACTAAGGTGGCATTGCTCTAGATTGAATATCTATGAAAAAAAAAAGAAAAGAAAAGAGGGCATATGTAGGATGACTGACAGACATAGATATGGTGCCATGACCAATTGGGGCTTTGCCTTATAAAGCCTAGTACTGCTCTTCGTAGTAAAGGGACTCAGGAGTCGTCCTAAGACCAAAGACCAGCGCTCTTATATTCTTGCTACAATAGCTGCGAGGACTAAAGAGAATTTTTGAGTCATCCTACCCACACATTCGTGTGTCTGGTATCCTCCGAATTGTACCAACCTTGTTTCACACTTTGTTCTCCAGGGAGTTTGGACAAAAAGAATGACGGAGAACTTTCCCAACAGTCATTGTATAATAGTAATACTACATCATCAAAAATTCAGCGAAATGTTTTCAGAGTACTAGGCATGCTTCCAGATGGAGGCAAGTTAAAATAGTCCAACAACTCCTGCTTATGCAAAACAAAATAAAAATTTTGAAAAAATATCTCGATACAGAAAATATTCCAAGTAATCATAATTTAACCATAAAAACAAAAATTTTAAATTTTGTTTCACCTTGTAATACAAGTCAGATATCTTCAGTTTTATTCTTAATAAATTTGTTATCCATTGGTTCAGTGGTGAATCTCTTTGAATAACTCTTTTATAGTAATCTTGTTAATTCTCATAGAAAAAAAGCTAAAACTTGAATGTAAGTAAGAAATGCCAGATTACATATTACTTTCTTGTTTAGGGGGCTTCAATTTTCTTTTCAGGTATTTGTAAAAGTATTTTTCTGTTTTAATTCTATCCTTCCCAAAATCCAGAATCTACCCATATATCTGAGTAATTCAAATATTTTTAAATATTGAATTAGCTTGTTCATAAATATCATTTTGTCAAAGATTTCAACTTTGAAGCTTGCTTTGTTTCTTCCCCTATCAATGGAATAAATAAGAATCTTACCCCTGCACTGAGTTCATGAATGATTAGATCAAACTCTTCATCATCACAAGTCAGCAACAGATTCTGGTCTCCTGATGTGGCTGATTCCATATTTCACAAATTACCTGAAAATGAAAAAATAAAGAATTATTATAAGTTTTCAAAAGTATTTTGCCAGCAGGCATTTTCCAGTTTAGTACCTCCCCTCCAATACCTCACCCCTCCCTTGAAAAGAAAGAAATATTGCATAAGTTTCCGATTTGATAGAAGCACTGGTGACTGGCTTCTGTCAAGGTTTACAGTGGGTTTAACAATTTTTTCTTCACTGTAACTATTCCTTGTTCAGAAAGGTAATCATGGGAGTGTTTTCTCAAGTTCTTATTCACCAAATCTCTTCTCAGTCGAAAATTGTGGCATACTAATGACAAGACATATTTCAAAATATTCAGTATTGAAACAATGCAGGAAGAAGTGAATTCATGACGTTTCTAAGATCATTAATGCAAAGTCAACACAAGCTGCTAGAGCCTGAATACAAACTTGGTTTGCTGATTCCATTTTCTGTATCAACAACCTTACAACTAGCTCCTTCTATTGCCAGGAATTTTCAAGTTCAATTTCTGTCGCAGGCAGCACAAAAATATACAATTAGGGAAGCAGATTGGCAGAGCAATACAGTAATGAAGAATTGACATTCACCAATCCTAAATTCTAAATTTTTTGTTATATTATAGTCCGAGAAACTAGTCTAGGGAGACTACTCTATGATTAGCATACAGTAGTGATCTCCCTTATTTCTCATCTTTTTTTTGTTAAAGTATAAAAATTCGGCTTCATTCTAGTTGAACGTAAACAAGAAAATGCTGAGCAGCAAAAATTTTTATTTTTTATGTTTTTTTTTAAATATCTTATGAGTTACAAAATTGGAAAATTATCTAAAAACTGCCGTCATCTTTCGACAGCATAGATAAACTAATCAATGAAAATACTGAAATCAAAGTTAAATCTTCCACAGAGCAGTCAAAGGGGCGTAACTCTAGTATAAAGTTACTTCCCTTCGTTTTTTTTTTCTTATATGTACAATCTACATTACCTATTTTTTAGTAGTTTTCCTTTCATAAATTTGAAACTTTTCATCTCAAAGTTTCAGGTTGATACATTCTTCAGCCGTTAAAGCAGGCAGTATAATGAAAAGTAACAATATGATTAAAAAAGAACTGGTAAAAAATGAATAACAAAATACTTCATTTAAAAATTAAAATATCTCGACACTAATTTATTCAGCATATTTTTAAATTTTCGATGTATATCCTTGTTTTTTTAATCCCATTTCTTGTACAGTACTTCTGTGTTTCGTAAATCTGGAGCAAAGTACCTGCATGAGACTAGAACATCCTGTATTTTAGAAGGAAGACACAAAAGGCCTTTCTCAAAGATATCAATGCTAAATGAAGATAAATAATTCATACTGAGTCGATGCCCGTTATGCCAACACACACATTGAAATAAATACAGAATAGTAAAAACATGAAATCAAAGAAAAAAATTTAGAACGAGTGAAAGGGGCATAATTCTAGTAGGAAGTTACTTCCCCTCTTGTAAACAAAAGCTGCTACTGACAAAATGTTTCTATTTGTGTGTCCATGTGTATTCAGAATAATTAGATTAGGCTCACAATCTTTGAGAAATTCTCGTCTTGAAAAAGGTGTTCAGTATTCGGAAGCAGATGTTGATGGCACTCGGCTGTTAGAAAACGATCAAATCATTGAAAAAAAATATATAATCATTTGGTCTGTCAGTTGTAATTCAAGATTGTTGATCAACTCTCAATATTATGACAATCAGTGTAAAATTTGATTCTAGAATTAGTAACAAGTGATGTATCAGGAGAAATTACAAGCTCAAAGGTTGGGAAAATATATAAGAAATATTAGTAAAATAGGAATCTTCATGCAAAAAAATAAAAATTTAAACAAAAATATCAGCAATAGTATCTTCCTTTTTTTTTTTTTAATAACATATATGCTGGCATATAAATCAATCCCAAAATCATAGTGCTAATTAAAGTTTAGTCCAATATTTGCTGCATCAGTCGACTCTTCAACATGAGGTAGCAGTGAGTCCATCAGAGTGTCAAGTTCATAGGGTCTCAAAAGACTAATATGATCCATTAAGGAAAATTCTTCATGCTTAAAATGTTGTTTTATATGCCAGTATGTATGGTACATGAAGCATTATCCATCATTAGAGATTTTTTACTATTTTTTTCTTCTATCTTAAATATTCTTAGTTGCTTTCATTTGGTAATTGCAGCTGGATTTTCTTTATTCTTTATTTTTGTTGCTTCTCATCAGCTATATTAGCTCAGTCAGTATAAGTAGTAAATATGATTAACCAGTTTTGCCTGGGGCAACCATAATCTAAACATAGGATGGTATAAAAAAACTGAAAGATAAAAAAACGAGGAATAAGTTTTTATGATTATAATTGATTGTCTGCCAAATGTTAGCTGAAATGTCTAGAGCAGTAAGACAGGCTTCATGAAGTAAATGTATGTGAGTTCAAGTCTTGCCAAGAAGTTATTCTCTATTTCCTATCCACACTATTGACTAATTGTGATTAAAAGCAACTGGAATTAAGATGAAAGAAATATTGGACAATAATCAATAATGGTTGATGATGTTTCATCAAATAAAAATTCAAGTAAAGTAACCAAAATAATGATGAAAGCAATACCAGTCCAAAATTATTGATGGTTGAAAAAATCTCCTTAGTTAGACAGAAAAAAAAAACCTATAAAATTTCATAAAGTTATCCAGAACCATCTAGATTCCATTTATAGCTATCAAGATTTATATCAAGTAATTTTGTACTGAGAAATGGATGGACATTTAATGAATTTTAATAAGATTATTTATCAAATCATTTACGTGTTTATTTGTATTTATACATTATTTAGAAAGGATTGAGTACATCATACATTATTTACAAGGTAATTATCAAGGTTTGGGTGTCTAATATTCTTATTTGTAACACAGTACTGAAATCCCATAGGTTTATTCATTCATTTAACAAATTTCGATCTAATAAGACATTTGTATAGAACAGATTGTTCTTCCTCAGAGAGGTAATGCTGTATAAATATCAAACAGATTTTTCAAGAGACATAGGCTCATTTTCTCTGCTTGAAAGATTTGGAAAGCAAATTTATTTTTTATCTTCAAATAAATAGCAAGATTCACACAATCAAAGAGATAAAGTGAATAAAACAAAAAGATCTGGACACAAATACATTTGTGTGGACGGGTTGTTAGGTTAAGTTCATATATTATAGTAATTACTAAGTTTATTCAATACAATCCACAATAATGGAGCATCCATGAGAATCAAACATAAAATAGTGAATTGGACCAGATGAGCAAGCTGTCATTTCATAGTAGGTATTTTATATATATATATATATATATATATATATATATATATATATATATATATATATATATATATATGTTATACAGAATTGGCAAAATTCTTTTTCAACAAAAAAAAAAAAATTGAATATGTAGCTTTAATTTGATCAAAACTTCATTTAATCAAAACAAGGTTATGAAACAACTATTTTTCTTACAATCAAAAGTTTATGAAATCATATAATTAACTTTAAAAAATTTTTTTTTCAAACTGAATATAAATGAATATGTAGTTTTAATTTGACCAAAACAAGAATTTGAAACAAACTTGTTTACAAAAAAATAAGTAAATTTCACCTGTTAAGCAATTCCCCCAATCCAGCATTACATGTGTTATGAATATGTGGATATGATTTATTCAAAAATATAGATATAATTGACTTATTAAGTTGATCTGTGCCAAATAATTAGTTTCTAACAGAATGTTTTCAATTATCAATGGTTGTTCATTTCAATAAATGATGTCTCTTGATATCTTAACGCCAAGCATTTAAATTTACATTTTTTCCTCAGTGGTTTCTTCATAATTTTACATTCTTGGCATTTGCACAGATGTGTTATGATATTGTGTGACGTTACTTGAAATAAATGTTTTAATATTGTTTCATTTAAAATTCTTATCTTAAAGCCAAAAGGCAAAACGTATTAGTATAATAAATTCTATTAGAATACAACTATTTTCCTTATAGTCAGTTTATAATATATATATATATATATATATATATATATATATATATATATATATATAATGATTGAAAGCATTTTATTTGGAACTAATTGCTTAGCACTGATTTTACTCAGTAGCAAATCGTGTAGCCTTAGATTATGTAAATAAAGAAATGTGTATCATGTAGGAATTGAACCCGTGTTCATTTTGGAAGCACTTTTATATGCAGGCTTTGCTCTCACCACTGAGCTAATGGCACTCAACGTAAATGCACTTTTTGACTCCTACCTTACCATAAGAGTGTCTAAAAGTAGTGTTTCTATGAAAAAAAATTTTTATAAACCAGAATAGTAGACAGCGTAGTGGCAATTACCATTAATTTACATGGGGAAAATCATAGATACAGAAAGAAAGAGAGAGAGAACAGAGCAGAATAAAAGAGAAGAATCAAAACAAGTTTCTATACAATAAGACCATTGTAGTTATATCGATTTCTGCTTTCACCCCCTGACCTTGCCATCTCATCAGACCAACAGGCAGATTGACTTGCAGACAAATGCAGGTGGAACCAATTGATAGATCACAAGGTTACCTAGGCCAAACATCACCTAGGCTAAGAGAAAGACCAAATGATCACTATTGAGATCAGTTAGCAGGTAATATGGTCAACATATCTATATATTATACAAGCATATACTCATGAAAAATGAGTTCATTTATGCACAGATCCACACTAAGGAGCCTAAAGAGATTTCATTTGGTAATTTATCTTCGATAATTCAAGTATCCTAATTTCAAGTTTTTAAAAATGTATCAACTAAACTCAGGCTGTTTTAAAAGGGTGATAGAAAAAATTCTCAAGACAAAATGTTATTTGAGATAAGTTAACACTGATATCATGTGGTATGAAAAAAAAAGAAGTCATTTTTTATATAGGAGGAATTCCTCTAAATTATTTCATTATAAAGTTGAGTATTATATCATCAAAAATATTCTGAAAAAATATGATCAAATTTAACAAATCATACATTTTCAAAACCGTTTACACACTTAATCTTTCTTCTTTCATTTTAGTTTCAAATGCCCTGCGTCTCTGCGGTGTGTTTTTCATTGTTATGGCACAACAGCTTAACTTATTTTAAAACCCTTTAATCTTTGTATTAGCCTTATTAATTGTTTTCACATGGAACAATCTATTATAAGTTTTTGGTTATAACAACACAGGTCACAACAGACAATTATACATACAAATCTATTTAAATGGCTTTTATATGGATAGATAATATAAATGTTATTAACTGAGTTTAGTCTAGCACACAGTCACAATAGTGGGGCATTCATGAGAATACAAGTCATTACACTAGTGATTTGGTGAAAAAGATGAGCTTGTTAGTCATCACTAAGACTCAGTTGCATTGCATGACACATAAGGCAGTTAGAGAGCTATGCCATTAATTTTAGCTGGTGTCATTCTAACTTACGTTGACCACTCAGAGGTCTCCCTCTACTGCCTCTCGCCACTCATTTTGACCACTCTCTTTTCTTCCATTTAACCACTTGTGGGTAACCCCAAGACATGCTCTAACCAGCAGGGTATTTGTCCACAAACAATGATTGACACAGAGAGCTATGTGATCTGTCCATGACCTCTTCATTTGATATGATGTTATTCCATTTGATACCTGTAGGAATCAAGTTTCAAACACAACCAATTAATTTTCCTGGATGGTTTTAAGTTCCTATTGAATACTGTGAGAAGTTTTCCCAAATAATGAGAATGTTGCTGGAGGATAAATATTTTTTCGATATTTTAACTTTCATGGTTTTTGTTTGATGAAATGAAGCAGAAATGGTATGAGAAACACCACTAGAAAACAAAATAATAATACACAAAGCAACAATGTCATTGTTTGCCTGGAACTATTTTATGATATCAAAAGGTAAAAACAATGATGTTTTATTGAAAATAAGACCGGAAAGATTTCAATTATGCAAGTTAGTCAAGGCTTGCAATTTTTGAGGAGCAGATACAGTGCCTTGCAAAAGTATTCATCCCCTCTCGGAATTTTTCTAACTTAGTTGCCTTACAACCTGTAATTTGAATGGATTTGGGAGAGATTTTATGTAATGTGTCTACAAAAAAGGTCCAAATTGGTGGAGTGAAAATTTTAAAAAATGATTGTTCTGAAGAATTCCACAGAAAGAAAACTGATAAATGGTGTGTGCATATGTACTCACCCCCTTCGCTATAAAGCCCCTAAATAAGATATGGTGCAATCAATTACCTTAAGAAAATCACATAATTAGTTTACGTCCACCTATGTACAAGTATCACATTATCTCAGGATATACACACATTCTGAAAGGCTCCAGAGTATGCAACACCACTATGCAAGGGGTGCCGTCAAGCAAATGGTACCATGAAGACAAAGGAGCTCTCCAAACAAATCAGGAGTTCTCCAAACGAATCAGGAGCTAGAACAGTTTTGCCTTAAAGAATTGGTAAAAATCCCAGAGGCTAGATGTGCGAAGACAACAGAGACATACCACCAGAGACTTGAAGCTGTAATTTCTGCAATAGATGGGTCTATAAGATATTCACTTTGATGTGGGGTGAATGTCTGCTGAAGTTTTGTGGTCTTTTGTCCTATTTCTTGTTTGTTTCACAATGTAGAAGATAATTTGCATCTTCAAATGGCTGATGAACATATTGGCCAAAACGTTTTGATAATAACAACATAGATGAAGATGTTTAGTTCAATAACAAGTAATCTCCATTACTTCAATTTGACTTAAAATATGGCAGTGTTAAGAGTAGTCAAGTGATCAAAGGATTTCTGGCATTATTGCACACAAGAAAATTAACTTTTACTGTCTGTTTATTACAATAGTCTAAAATGTATTATCATTAAAAAAAATGATTATCAGGAGAGTGCCTGAAGCTGGTCCAATGGTTGAATACAAAAAACTGTAGAATTAGTATCTTTATTGCCGTTTCCTGTTTATGTCAAGTAAAATATATAACTGAAGTTCTTTTTATGATGATGGTAGCACCTGCATTGTTAGTGTTGGTAGCAAAAAGCAGTAGTATCACGGAGAATAGGAAAAAGGGCTCCAGTGGGGGCACAGGATGGCAGCAAGTTCAGAAGATATGTGACTGCATCAGAGAACGTGGCGGGACAGCATTAGGTTGGGAAGGGGCTTTTTCCATGCAATATACATATCACGCAATGATTAATATTGAAGCAATTATTTCTGCAGATACTTTACTCACAAAATCTATGAAAAGAGTCTTATATAACTCAATGGCAGATAAAAGGGTTTTTTCATCAACTCTTCCAAAAAGAAAAAAAAAAAAAAAGATACCATAATTCTGTCTTCTACAAGGCATGGCCACATGGATAAAAATGACGGTAAAGTTCAACTGGTTCCCATGGGATTCATGAATTCAATCTCTGGCTAGGGTAGTGCAGAAATATACTCAGTGTAAAGATAGATCCGCAAGCAAGAATTAACAGGTAATGAGTTTCACTATTTTTCGGGAAAGGATACGAGATGTGACAAATACATGGATCAGCCATGGATCAAATGATAAGTTCCTGAAAGATCATGAAGGAAAGGATGACAGCCAAAATGTGATAAAAAACAAATCAAAGTCAAGGAATAAGGCCCAAAAGGAATCAACTCATTATAGTAACAGAACTTCATTTCCAAACAAAATAATTATATCATTTTACAATGGTTGATATTCAGTTAAACTACTTTTCTGACATTTTTGATGCAACCCAGCTCCTAAAATGATTCTAGTTGATCCCAAATAGACTGTACATGTGTGCAAAATTCACATACACTTTCCTCTTACGCAAAGAAAAGTTGTTGAGTCTGCATCCTCTAATCCTGATAATAATGATCCGTATGAAGAGTTTTTCGAACAGTTGAACTCCTTATTGTTTCTGTTATGAACATGACAAATCATTCTACAGCCTTCTTCAGTTGTAATATCCAAATATGATGGTGGTAAACAGAATTTTCCAATGACTGACGGTACTAAATGGAATATTTAGAATGAATTGGCTAAAACATTGTGCGTGAAACACAAACAATAAGAAATGTTAATGTTAATGTCCCTTCTCCAAACTATAGACAATAATGATCCAATTTCCATCTACTTCTATATAATACTAAAAATCTAATTTGTCGATCAAATTTGGCATGTATACTCAATAGACCTGTGGAGGGGGTTCAAGTGAAATATATACAGTACCACAAAGCCAACTGGTGGTGGTGGTGGTGGTGATGATGATGGTGATGATGATGGTGATGATGATAATAATAATAATAATAATAATAATAAAAAAATATAAAAAAACACTCTGGGACTTTGACATCCAAACTGACCACCTCATCTAAGCAAGAAGACCGGACTTGGTAATTGTAGACAAGAAGAGGAAGACCTGCCAAATAGTAGACGTGGCTGTACCTGCAGACCATAGAGTAAAGAGGAAGGAGAGTGAAAAACTGGAAAGATAACAGGACCTAGCAAGAGAACTGAGGAAGATGTGGAACATGACAGCCAGGGTAGTGCCAGTCATAGTGGGCGCACTGGGAACTGTCCAAAAGACACTGAGGGCGAGACTGGAGGAGATCAGGATAAGGGGAAGGATTGAGACTGTACAGACCACAGCACTGCTAGGAACTGCACGGATACTGAGGAAAGTGCTAGAAATATAAAGACTGCAACGTTAATTGTCAACAGTGACCCAACAGAGGACAGGAAATGAAAGGGGAAATGCAAACCGTAGCACTGACATGATAGGCAAAAGAGAGAAGAGACGTTGGCTGAAGACTTGAGGAGACTTATTATCACTCAGTCTTCAGCAATGACCACTGGGCAACCAGTGAGAAACTGTAAACCGCAGTAATACTGCGATCTATGAGTACTAGGAGAGAAGGGCTGGAGACTTGCTGTCACTCAAACTCCAGCGTTTACCACCAGGCAACTGGTGTGAGATTGCAAATGATAATAAAAATGATAGAAGATCGGGGAATTGATTGAAGGGATTAAATGAATGATCTCTGAAATAGATACAGAATTTTATATCAACTCGAAATGAAACATCTGGAACCTGACCAACTTGTCTGCCCAAAATTACAAATCTAGGACCAATGATTAATTTTTTTCATCTATTTCCAAACTTTTCCCGACATAAGAAGAATGCAATATCTTATAAAAAAAAATGAAATTCACAAGTTTTGTCAAAAGATTTGGTTTATGTAAAAGTCTCTATTAATCTTTTTGCAAAATGTTTTATTCATTTAAATTCATTGTATCATAATTCAGACTTCAAAAAAATTTCTCTAGCTTATTTTGACCTCATGCCACCCCAGGTAAATTGAATATTCTGTCTGAGAAGAATGACTCCACTTTATTATCATTATCATAATGATTCTAAGTACATGTAATATTTATCGTAATGATTTTAGTACGTGTAATCATCATAATGATTTTAAGTATGTATAATATTTATTGTAATGATTTTTAGTACGTGTAATCATTATCGTAATGGTTTTAGGTACGTGTAATCATTATCGTAATGATTTTTAGGTAAGTTGTACACATAACCAATATTGCTGCTAATATGTGATAATCAGGACATTCCATCAAAAAACCATTTTGTCTTTGCCGATGGATGTTCCACGAAAAATCTGTGGAAATTTTCCTTTCATTTTTTGAAAATCATTAATTAGCCAACAGAAATTTTTTCGACATTCGATGAGACTCAAGGGAATGTCAGCTAATGATAATGCTAACAGAGGATTTTGCAGACTGTTCTGAAGAGGGGAAGGAATGATGGATTAAATGTGAGAGATCCTAAGGGGAGTACTTTGAAAGGTACAAGAGGATCATTGGTCTAACTACAGCTATTTTTCTTCCTTGATATTAAGTGGCTGGATGCTTTCCAGACAGAACTTGTACATAAAGAAACATTATTGTTTGCCAAGAATTGTTTTATGGCATGGTAGAAAAGAAAAAAAAATGATTATTCATCTTGTTAGACACTAAAGAGAAACTGGCAAATGACCAACATTTTTGGCAGCATGCCATGTTGGGGGTGATCAATTAGAAAACTGGGAAAAGGGGTCAGCAATAGATAAGTTTTTTCTCTCACCTTTCTTTGGTTACTGATCACTAAAAAAAAAGTATGATTTTTCAAAAAACAAACATGAAAGCCTCTGGACATTAACCCAGAAGTCAATTTAGCTTAAACTTGCATAGTAAATCGACTCCACAAAAAGTCTGGGGGGCAGTAAATAAAAAAAAAACCCTCAATTTTTTTCTAGTCATAAGTAATAAATAAAAAATTTCAGCCCTCTAGCCCCAGTGCTGCAGCCTGTATATGTCATATATGCATAACCAACCAGACTAACTAGAAAACTGAAGAAACCTATTTTGACAGTTTGGGTGACAATTCTGGCTGACGGTTTCTAATAAGATATAAAACATTTGAGTTATGCAAATTAGTCACAGAGCCATACTAGCCATTCTCAAGAAGCCAATATAGACATTTTTTAAAGTTTTATACAATTTATCATGAATCTGAAAAGCAGTAAGCAAATAAAAACAGTCAAGATTTAGTTGTTGGCAGTTCTCTCCAAGAAAAACATTTTTTTTTTCAGTTTTAGATGCTTTCAATCCATTAGACTAAGGGTGGCCAAATTTGTTCAATGTGTGAGCCACATAATACAAACCTTGCATGTTTGAGAGCCATAAGGCAAAAATGAAATTTATATACATTTCTTTCTTGCTATATACACATTTCATTGAAAAAAAATTATATGAATATCAACAAATACGTATGATATCTATTCATGTAGTATGTAATTTTTTAAACTCTTTACTGCCTCCCACTATTCCTTCCTTCAGCACTGAAGAACAATGCTTCACTCAAATCTAGAATTAGTATTGAAATTCTTAATATTTCCATGAACATTTAACTAACATTTTAATCCAATGGGATAACTGTTCATACCTGGTAAAGAAGAACAAATCTAACTTTTATATTAACTATAATGAAAAGAGAAGCTCAGAAAACATATTTCCATGAGCCAAACATTAAATGTTAAACAGCTGCATTCGACTTGAGCAACACAGTTTGGCCACTTCTGCATTAGACTTTTGAACCATCAAGCAATTAGTTGGTTGTTAGAAATGAATTTTCCAAGGGAACAGGGGAGGATTTCTGTTTACAATGTAACTATAATGATGAAGTGAGGAGCAGGGCTGGAGCAGTGTTGCAGCGGTACTGCTGTGGTATTGGAGGAAGCTGGACTGCAGCAGAGTTTTCATATGAAACCTCTTGTCTTATTTTTGATGAACAACCATTTTTTATTCACTTATTGGTGTCATAAAACAGTTCCTGGCCAACAATGACATTGTTGCTTTATGAATTATTGTTTTGTTTTCTCGACATATTTTTTTGAACAATTATTGTTTCATTTTACTGAGAAACAAAATAAACTTTAGTTGAAAAGTTGGGAAAATATTTTATCCTTAGACCACATTTTCATTCTTTGAACCCCCACTCCCGCAAAAAACCCACAGAAACAAACGGGTCACAAAAAAATCTCAAAGCATACAATTGGAAATAAAACAACTTCAATTCAATTGGTATTCATGGTGCACTAACTTTAGGACTCCTACTAATGTGTAATGGTTAATAAGTTTGTCTCATAGAACACATCAATAGTGTCATGATTTTAGTCTTTGCAGGTGCCCCGCTATTATGGCCTTATGTCAGACTAAGCTAAGCTTGGTATATAACTCCATGGACATATGTTAACAAAACCTTGACAACTGAAGACTACCCAGGCAAAAAGATGTCAATGTAAAATCCTGGGTATCAAATGGAATAACGACATGTCAAATGGAGAGGTCATGGACAAATCACAAAAGTTGTCCTCTTTCCACTATTTTCACTCCGCTAGTGCAGGTTTGTCTTGAGGCTCCCCATAAGAAGATCTGCAAATCAAGATGTTAAATTGAGAAAGAGAGAGAGCAAAAACAGTGGAGAGGGATTATCAACTGGTCAACAGAAGGTGGAACAACACAATCAGACTGGCCAAGGGCTGTACACAGTGGAGATCTCAGCATTATGTGGTGAGTGATGCAGGAGCAAGTGACCAAGTCAGAGCAATGATTTTGACTCTCATGAGTGCCCTGCTATTTTTGCCTTCAGCCAGACTATACTAAGCTTAGTGAATCTCTGTATGAGAATGTGAAAGAGAATAAGAGAGAATGAGAATGAGAATAAGAGAGAATGAGAATGAGAGAGAATGAGAATGAGAGAGAATGAGAATGAGAGAGAATGAGAATAAGAGAGAATGAGAATAAGAGAGAATGAGAATAAGAGAGAATGAGAATAAGAGAGAATGAGAATGAGAATAAGAGAGAATGAGAATGAGAATAAGAGAGAATGAGAATGAGAATAAGAGAGAATGAGAATGAGAATAAGAGAGAATGAGAATGAGAGAGAATGAGAATAAGAGAGAATGAGAATAAGAGAGAATGAGAATAAGAGAGAATGAGAATAAGAGAGAATGAGAATAAGAGAGAATGAGAATGAGAATAAGAGAGAATGAGATTGAGAATAAGAGAGAATGAGAATAAGAGAGAATGAGAATGAGAATAAGAGAGAATGAGAATAAGAGAGAATGAGAATGAGAATAAGAGAGAGAATGAGAATGAGAATAAGAGAGAGAATGAGAATGAGAATAAGAGAGAGAATGAGAATGAGAATAAGAGAGAGAATGAGAATGAGAATAAGAGAGAGAATGAGAATGAGAATAAGAGAGAGAATGAGAATGAGAATAAGAGAGAGAATGAGAATGAGAATAAGAGAGAGAATGAGAATGAGAATAAGAGAGAGAATGATAGAGAGAAAAAGAGAGAGAATGATAGAGAGAAAAAGAGAGAGAAGGGGGAATCATCATAATGTTGGAAACGGAATCATTTATCATAATCTTGGAGATTTGCAACTTGATAATAGTGTGCTCATCTAACTTTATTATAATAACCAATATCTCAAGGGAGATAGCTATTAAATGATGACCGTAGAAGACTCCCCCTTATTTATCAATTAGCAAGTACTTAAAAACCTTCTCTCAAAAAGAGACCCAATGGATCACAGAGTTGTCTAGTATACGTGTGTGTATATTAGTGTCTCTCTCTCTTTTCACATGTGATCTCCGGGGATCCATGTTGTGAGTCGTGATGTCCATTGGTTGTCTTTCATTCTTGCAACATGGCCTGCTCATTGCCATTTAAGTTTCCTAATAGATTCTATGATGTCTCTGACTTCCGTTTTGATCTCTCTATGTGAGGCTGAGCATGGTTCTCTCATGTACGTGTTGCATGCTTCTCAGTTTGCGGATCTGTATCTTGGTTATGTTCCATGTTTCAGCTCCATAAGTGACTATCAGGAGGATGCATTTTTTTCTTCTTTTTCATCACAAAGGCATGAATACAAGATTTTGAGCAGGGAGGCTGAAGGTTCAAATTTTTTACTTTTTTTTCTTTGTCTTATTAGAAAATGGTTATAATGCATGTTTGTTTTTAAGATTCATTTATGATTACTTGGAATTATTTGGGTTTTTTTTTTATTCATAAAATTTCTTTATCCAGATATTTAAAGAAGATCTTAGTCATGCTAGTAGGTGTGGGTCCAGATTTCTTGGACCCCCCCCCCCCACCCCAAGATCCGCACCTGTCCCTGAGAACTGAGAGTGAGATCCCTGGGACTGACAAGGTAGAATTCCAAAATAAATTGTGATTCATCAGGTCACTTAGCAGATTCTAAGTCAACACTGTTGCGGATGTCTGGTGACATTTTGTAACTTTACTCATGGTCGTCCTATGACCCAGAAGTAAATATTTCATGAATGAAATAGAGTCAAGTTGAACACGGTTGTTTTGTAAGCGTTTTTCTTTCTCATTTGCACGACTTGAATACTATAGCCAAGAAGTTGAATGAAAATCTCTTTCCCATGTTTTTTGTGTGGTCGTCAGAGACAGAACTGTTTTTGAAAATTCTACCAAAAAATGACTCTGGACAAATGCAGAAACAGATGTGTGGACAGGTGGGGGATGCGCTTTTTTTCCACACTCCAACTACTGTGTCATCCTCATAATGTAGCCAGTTTGGCACTCTTCTACCATTCCTTTCATGAAAGCTGTTCAGACAGACCATATTCCCTAGTCTCTCCTGTCCAGAAATTTTCAGTTGAAACAGTTTTCAACTAAGGCACATCCATACTTTTTAGATATATCAAGGACTCACCACAAGTTCCATGCAAATAGCTTCTTAAAAACATCTGAAATATGGAATGAATTCCCTTCTGAATGTTTTCCCAATGAGTACAATCTTAATATTTTTAAAAGACAAGTGAATGAGGGCCTTACCTAATGTTAATCTTTTTAGTCTTCATTTTGAACATATGTTTTAGTGTTTACAACTTCACAATTTTAACATCAATAAGTTATTTCAGCAATTTTTTTATAATTCTCAATTCTGTGGCATAAATAACTCTTCTTACTAACCCTTTCATGTGAAAAGAGATCAAAAGTTTTGCTTTGGGTGATGAAAAATAGACAAAAAAAAATCATTCCCTAGAATTCCTGATGATTCCTTCATGACATGTAGTTATTTCATTTGATACCCTAGATTTTACATGAAGAATCACAAGCTTGACTTTTAAGAACAAGAAAATCCTACTAGTCCTTAAAGGAGGGTATTCAACCAATGTATCCGACCAATAGTCACCTGTGGAGCTGAAACATGGAACCTAACCAAAAAATTGAGCCTCAAGCTCAGAACCATGCCATGTGCACATGAGAGAATCGTACTCAACCTCACATGGAAAGATCATAAAATACCAGAGTATATTAGAGAAAAGACAAGAGTCCAAGACATTATATAAATCGTTAAAAAACTCAAATGGCAATGGGCTGGACAGGTTGCAAGAATGGCAGACACCCCCTGAACATCATTACTCAGATTCCCAGAGATCATAAGTAGAACTGTGGCTGACATAAAGTAAGATGGCATGATGAGCTAGATAAATTCAGAAGAAACTGGCTCTGAGCTGCCCATGATTGAGAGGACTGGCGTATCTTGGGGAAGGTCTATATCCAATGACGGACGCTAATGGGCTGATGATGATGATGTACATATAGTGTATATGATGCACTTACAAGAAACAGAACAGAATAAGAAGAACTAGAAGAATTTATAAACTCTGGCATAGCCCCTCAACCCTAAACTGTAGGCCCATGTCAACTGGTCAGCCTGGCCCTATCTCCACCCAGAGTTTCCCCACAATAAGGTCTGTGAATCAAGCCTCCAAAAAGATGCCAACATAGAGAAATAGAGAATGGCCAAAGATGTGCTGGTGACAGTGGTGTGGGACCTCTGACTGGTCAACAGAGGGAGGAACAACGCCAGCAAACTGGTTGAAGACTGTTCAAGCTGGAGCCCTTTGATTACCTCAAGTGTTACACAACACGCAAGTTACTGAGTCTGACCAAGTATGATTCTACTAAAACCACCTTGAGGGACTTTGAAGTCATTGTATGTATTATCACGACTTGAAGATTAATTAGGAAACAATTCTTTGATGTTGGCTGGAGATAATTATACATAAATTCACGGGTTAGAATTTTTACTTTCGACTCCTTTCGTCTATTATTGGCCAAGTCAAGGTCTCTTCTAGTCTTCTCTGATAAATTTATTAAAAATAATTTTTAAAAAATCATTCCCACAAGACATATCTGATTATCAGCTATAAACAAAAAAGAAAACAAAAAACACCACTAAAACAATTTAACCCAATAATGAGCTTCTATGCAAATTTTTCTGTTTATTTGTTTACACTCAAATGAGATGATCTTATTGGTTGATTTAACTTCTTTTTATAAAATAACAATAGAAATTGTGTCATACAAACTCTTAAGACTTCATGTCTGAGCACACATTTGAACAGATTGAGATTAGTTGAGTAAGAAGAAAAAAAACAAACTCAAATTAGGATAGTTGAATTATTAATAATAAATTACCTAATGAAATAGCTTTTGGCTCCATAGTGCCTATCCATACCTAAATAACACTATCATTTCTGATGGGTATATTCTAGTAATAATGATAATGATAAAAAGAATAGCAAAAATTTATTTCTAATGTAGGGTGAGAATTAGTGCGTTGACCTCATTACAGGACTATCTCAAGAGTAGGCGTTTTTTTTCTAATTTTTTCTTGTAATTTTTCATTCTTTTCAGAACATCACTAGTCAGTTCATTTATACAATGACTTTTGATTCTGGACCGAGCCAAAAATATTTGTACAACCCGTTACATTTTATAGCAAGAACAAGTTTATCCTGAACTTTCAATGCCTGGCTACATCAATTTCACAAAATCAGTGTCCACAACCAGAGTTAAATTCAAAGAGTTTTTCACATGATTGAGCTCCTTATTCCTGTTCGTTTACATGACACTTAACCAAATTATTCTAAGGCCTTTTTCAGGCATAATATCTGAAACATGTTGATAATATAAACAACAAAAAAGAATTCAATCATCCGAAAGACTCATTGAATGTTAATGACCCTTCTCAAAACTATAGACAATCAGGGACTGAGCTAAATGTGGAGTTGTTATGGCTGCTATAAAGTGGAAATTAGCTATATGAATAAATATATATATACCCCTCCACAGTACAAATCAGGGGTGCAATATGATATAATAATACAATACAATAGCCAATGTATAATGAGTTTATATCATGAAGTGCTCAATACGTTCAACTTCAAATATTTAGTTGGTTTAGAGTGGAGTTCAAAATATTATGGAATGAGGATTTGCAACACAAACACATTTATGTTTCTGCCCAGTTTGAGCTTCTTCAGACAAAGAATCCCAAATAGGGCAGAACATAAATGTGTTTGTGTCGCAAAAATCCTCATTCCATTATATATATATATATATATATATATATATATATATATATATATATATATATATATATATACATACACATATATGTATATAGTCTAGAAAGCTTTACAGCTTTAAACACTAAATAAAAAACTATTTTTTCGTTATGTAGAATTTGAAACTATTGAGGTGATCAAAACTATCTCACAATTGTAGATGACCACCATAAGTGGGTTCAAATGCTGGGGTCAATATCACAACTACCTTCACTGTGTAGATAATGATCATGGTGGAAATATTTGTGGTAGTGATGATAGTGGTTATGGTGGTGGTGATGATAGTGGTGATAATGGTTATGGTAGTGGGGGTGATGATGATAGACGTGGTGGGGGTGATGATGATGATGATGCTCATAATGATGATGGTAGTGGTGAAGATAGTGATGGGGTGGTAATGATCATCAGCACCTCCACCAGAATCATCATCATCGCTTCCACAACCAACACTATCATTATTACCATCATTACCAACACAGCCAACAACACCATTATCAGCCCCTTATTCACAGTGAAGATACTTGAGATGTTGAAATTAGCAAGTATTTTCTGAATGGCGATTCCTCAAAACCATGTATTATGGATAAATTCAACTAATTATGTCAATATTATATCCATTGCTGATAGGAAAATTCACCTGAAAACAGTTGTTGGTGGCAGCCATTTTGAAATGGCTGCCATGGGCGACATATTGAAAATTTATGATGGCTCGATATCCATATTTTCTTTGAGTGCCTTTGGCTATCAGTGTACCTAATTTCATGCATTTATCACAAACTGCACAATAATTTAGCTGAGCAGACCTACCAGATTATGAAAAAAAATCAGTAGAAGAAAAAACATTTCCATGACT
The DNA here is from genome assembly GCA_963457665.1 of Thysanoteuthis rhombus. Classification (NCBI taxonomy): domain Eukaryota; kingdom Metazoa; phylum Mollusca; class Cephalopoda; order Oegopsida; family Thysanoteuthidae; genus Thysanoteuthis; species Thysanoteuthis major. The sequence goes on from OY735237.1 coordinate 6,315,508, forward strand.
CTTATATTGTATTATCTTCACTGATAAAGCAAAAAAGATGCTAAAAATTAAAAAAATTTTGGTAACAAAAATTTTCTGGTCAGGAGGAAAACTATCAACAACCACTGGTTTTTCATTCATAAATTTCTTTTCTAGGATAGTAGTTTCACCCCACCAATACACCCTCCTCCTTTTCTATCAGAGTTGCTAAACAGGCTTTTTAACAGTTGACATTTTGAACCAAACTTGTAGCTTTTGTTTTGTTTGTATTTTGGGACCATACTGACTGATCAGGACAGCTCAACAAACACCATACAATTTTTTTTTGTCCATTTTCTTTCTCTTTTTCCTCCCTCTTCTTAAGAAATCTGAACTGCCATGCAAACAACATTATTATTCCTTATTCTCTCCCCATTTCTGCAAAAAGGAATATTTAAGGGGGTGAATGACAGTTCAAGGTTAACATGGCTCACTCAATAAACAAGTCTCGAGATGGAAATGTGGAAAAAACAGAAAAAAATGTTAAAAATAGATAATTAAGAAAAACGAAAAGGGAGAGAAATATCCAGTCTAACATTTGTCAGCATAAAAAATCAATATCAGTAAACTGAATTACAAATATAATCTAGTAACTTGAAAGGTTTTGGGGATAGGGTCTACAAACAAGGGAGATAATGGACAAATGATAAAACGGAAATCAGGTGGAATGAAGTGATAGAAAAGAGGAACTCCAATTGAACAGAAATAAAGACAGTGACAAGCAGATAGACAGACACACCAACAAACATACGAATAGATAGACACCGACATGCATGCACACGGAGCACAGACAGACTGACAAATAGAGAGAAAGACAGAGAGAGAGATGTATGCACAGGCAGAGAGAGAGAGAGAGATGCACACACATATAGACAGAAAGAGACATATGCACACAGGCAGAGAATTTAATTATTAGAAGCATTGTTAGTCATTACTAATTTTCAACTTGACACACCCACCTGAAGATGAACTGAGATGCAGACAAGTCAAAAATACATACATAGTGATAATCCCACATCTAAAAAATTCAGGCACATATCAATTCTTTCATCTTAATTTTAGTTGCTTTTTATAACATCTACTCAGGATCATTCTCCCACTCTAAGTAAACAAAATGGATCAGAAATTATCAATGACTGACTTCAAATATCAAAAGCAACATTTTTTGATTAATAATGATTTTTTCTCTTCCTTTTAATTGGCACTGCCTTTGAAGACAATTGTATGAAGTTGTTTTATTGCTGGGACATATATTCTTAGGTTTCTTGAACTCCAGAGATGTATATCCCCGAAGTTTCAAACAGGTTAAACTAATGTGCTGTATCTTTTAGAAAATTGCAAGCAAATGGCTGACTTTCATAATTTAAATCTTTCATGTCTAATTCTTGATAGACAGTTATTATTTTTTACTGGTTGATGTCATAAAACAGTTCCAGACAAACAAGGACATTGTTACTTTGTGTATATTTATTTTACTTTTTTGGCATATTTCTCACACTATTATTGTTTAAATTTATTGGGATGGAGGGGGTGCAATTTGAAGGAAAAAAAACCTACTTTGCTGTAATTCTGCTCATAGATTAAAAAGTCACAAAGTGGTTGTTTTGGGGTGAGGTAGCCACACCCACACAGCAAGAAACAAAATCAAACAACTTGGGCGTTTTTTCAAATATCTTCCATGCTGTAGCTTAAAGACTCTGAAAAATGGTTTCTTTTGATGGTTTTGTTGAGCTGTGCTACATTTGCTGAATTCAAGTGTGTATCTATATGAATAAAAATATGTTCCCTCATAACTATGCTGTCTCGTTTATCCTTTTGAATGTACAGTCAGTCATTTTGTCAACGGACTGAACCTTTCAGTTGGTGTTTTCTCCTTGGCCTTGTTTTTCCCACAGTACTCCCGGGAGCTCACAGTATGATAGATACAGAAAACTTTAGTAATAGAAATTTAGGGGTACCGCGTATATCTATTTCTCTATTTCCAGGTTTCTTATGTAATCAAGGTCTACTAATGGAGACATTTACTTAGCTTCCTGAATATATTCCCATATTAAACCGATGAAAACTGGTTCCATTCTTAGCTATTCAACAGAAAACCATCATGTGACCTGTGTCTTCTGGCAATCTGGGGGTGATCAATTAAAAAATTGGAAAGAAAGGGTGATCAATGGATAAGCTACTTCCCTTACCATTCGTTGAGCAGTGATCACTAAAAAATAGTGAATTTTGAAAAAACAAAAGTGAATACTGCTGGACACAAACAAAGGGATTGATTCAGTATAAACTTATAATGTAAATTGAAACCCCCATTAAAAACCTATTTAGGGATGGAAATTTCAAAAGCAGAAAAAAATTCTAGATAAGGAGTAATTGGCTTTCAGCCCCCTAGTTTTATTGGTACTGCCTGTAGATGTTATACACAGCCAGATAGACAAGCTCAAAACCTGAAGAAAGCTATTGTAACAGTTTTTTTTTTAACAGTTTCCAACAAAGTAGAGAGACAAAAAGGACTTGCCAATAAGTTCTTGTGACAAAGGATAAGCACATTATTTTTTTTAATGCAGTCCTCTGAGGAAAGTAGAAATGAGTTATTGATTCACCTAATGGACATTTAGAGAAGATTTTTTACTGCACTGATTATTTCATTTCACAAAATCTCATTGAAACATCCATTTGTAATTATCTATTGACTAGATTTATTTGTCCTGATCAGCTAATGGGACAGAAGTGAGAATTATGTACAACCATTCAGCTTGTCTGTTGTATGTATGACCAATACTCTTTATGCTTTCTAATCATCTTTCATTTTTTCTTTTCTGTCCACACCCATCATTGCAGTGTAATAAACAAGATTAAGAAAGGAAGAAGATGCTTATGCTAGAATGAAAGCAAAATGGACTAAATCTTCAATATAACTGTTGCACATTCAATACTCCATCATCACAAGAGAAGACTAAAAATTGAGTGATGTTAGAGATAGACCACAGGAGTATAGACAATAAAAGTAATCAATCAATACCTTCACCCTTTATTATAATAATTTTAAGGTAAGTACATGTAATATTTATCATAATGATTTCGAGTGCATGTAATCATTATTGAAATGATTTCGAGCGCATGTAATCATTATCGAAATGATTTCAAGTGCATGTAATCATTATCGAAATAATTTGAGTAATCATTATTGAAATGATTTCGAGTAATCATTATCGAAATGATTTCAAGTACATGTAATCATTATTGTAATGATTTCAAGTATATATAATATTTATTTTAAGGATTCTAAATACATGAAATTTTGTCTTTGCTGATGGATGTTCTACCAAAAATCTGTCAAAATTTTAATTTTGTTTTTTGAAAATCATTAAATAGCTGACAGAAATTATTTCGACATTTGGATTTTATTTTTGAACTTGTATATTTGAAAGGCTTCATGACAAAACGCATTATATTCAAATTTCTTGAAATGAAAAAAAAGGAAAACAAAAATTCTGTGCAATGCATTCTATAACAAGATCCAATTTTCTCTCAACCCACACTGAGGCTTAAATTGTGTTTTTTTTAAAAAAGTAAGGCAAATATCGATAGATCACACTCTGACAAATTGACTGGTGGGAGTGGGGGGATAACTAATTCTTTTTTTCAAATTTGTCATGCAGCCCTTCATTTATTGTCTCAAAATATTTAGATATCATATTGTAAAAAAATTAAACTTGATCATAAATTGATTTATCAGAATGAAAAAAGTTGAAATTTTGATTTTATAAAAACGCTAGCAAAATAAACCATTTTACATGTACTTGGCTAGTAATGATAATAACGACAGATATAATTATTTCATTTGCCTTTTATTGTAGTAGATATAGATATATTCCATTGGAAATAAATTACTTCAACAAAATTATACATGTAATTGCAGAAACACATATGATAAAGATATGATGATACCTAAGTTGTCAACCCAGTAAAACTCACTACTGTTGTTTTTCTGATTTACTTACCAACTTATTTTGAATGTCGAGTGGTAATGATCGTTATGATATACCAAAAGAAGAAAAGTAATTAAATTTCCGAACAGGGTCATACAACCAACATCTTTTGGCAACATGCCGCTCTATTGTGGGTGATCAATTAAAATTTAGAAAAAGGGTGATCACTGAATAAATGACTTCTCTAGTGTATTGTTGGATACTAAAAAGTCTGAATTTTCAAGAAACAAGTGTGAATGTAGTGAGATGTAGACTAGGAAAGTTTTTTCTAAGCATGATAAGGAGTGAACTTTGAAATTTTCAGCTCCAACCCCATCGGTTGGCCCATTTGAACTCAAGCTTAAAAATTTGAGAAACCTATGAAGACAGTTCTGGTTATCAGTTTCTAACCGTAAATAAAAAACCAATTGCAAATGATTGTATCTCAGTTGCCATCCACCGTGGAATTTCCATGGGTGCAGCAACTTAATATTATTGCTATTGAGGTTTCATAATCAACAGCCTTTTAGCATCCGTCGTTGGACATGAACCTTCCCCAAGATACGCCAGACCTCTCTATCATGGGCATCACGGAGCAAGTACTTTCTGAATTAATCAAGCTTGTCACGCCATTTTACTTTCAGTCAGCTACAGTTTTGCATATGACTTCTAGGGATCCATGTTCTGAATTGTGATGTCCAGTGGTTGTCCGACATTCTTGCAACATGTCCAGTCCACAACTAAATTTGAATATTATAGAGACAGTATTGTTATGATATACCAGAGAAAAAAGAACTTGAAAATCCCAACGGCAAATGATACAATTAGAGTAGAAATAGAGACATCCTAATCACCAATAGTAACAAAGTAACAAAGAAGCACATTATTTTTAATGCTCTTCACTTGAAGAAAAAGAAAAAAGAAAAGAAAAAAGTAAAAGAAAAAAAGAAAAAAAGAAAAGAAAAAAGAAAGAAAGAAAAGAGAAAAAAGAAAAAGAAAGAAAAAGAAAAAGAAAAAAGAAAAGAAAGAAAAAGAAAGAAAAAGAAAAAGAAAGAAAAAGAAAGAGAAAGAAAAGGAAAGAAAAAGAAAGAAAAAGAAAGAAAAAGAAAAGAAAGAAAAAGAAAAGAAAGAAAAAGAAAAGAAAGAAAAAGAAAAGAAAGAAAAAGAAAAGAAAGAAAAAGAAAAAGAAAGAAAAAGAAAAAGAAAAAGAAAAGAAAGAAAAAGAAAAGAAAGAAAAAGAAAAAGAAAAAGAAAAGAAAGAAAAAGAAAAAGAAAAAGAAAAGAAAGAAAAAGAAAAAGAAAAAGAAAAGAAAGAAAAAGAAAAGAAAGAAAAAGAAAAGAAAGAAAAAGAAAAGAAAGAAAAAGAAAAAGAAAAGAAAGAAAAAGAAAAAGAAAAAGAAAAGAAAGAAAAAGAAAAAGAAAAAGAAAAGAAAGAAAAAGGAAAAAAGAAAAGAAAGAAAAAGAAAAAAGAAAAGAAAAAAGAAAAGAAAGAAAAAAGAAAAGAAAAAAAAGAAAAGAAAAAGTAGAAAAAAGAAAAGAAAAAAGAAGAAAAGAAAAAAGAAGAAAAGAAATTGAGCTGAGTTATTGATTCAGCTAAATAAAAATAATAATTAACCTTTTCAAGACCTCAGGGATATATAAATCACCAGGATTCTATGACTGCTGGGATAAATGTGTTCAGTAGATCTATATTAGAAGGCTATAGAGACAGTTTAATCCAGTCAGTTAGCACCTTAATAGGTTAGTTTTGAAGTTTTTTCCATTTAACTAATCAGCGACCCAATTTACACAAACTCTCTAAAACATACTTCTGTGATTATTATCTATTGACAATTTATCTCTCTAAAATCAACTAATGGTTCAGTAGTGGAAATTCTATTATTCTGCTTGTTTACCTTTATAAATCATATATATCATCTTTTATGCTTCCTGATTTTGTTCATGTTCATTCTTGTCATACCAAATATTCAAGCAATCAACCAGCCAAGTGGGCTACAGATTCTTCTATTAGTGTCAGTGTCTTGTCAAGTTGCCTATCTATGTCAACCTTGGAAATTTGCATGAGGGCATCGTTGACCACCTCCTAATACATTTTTTTGTTTTCTTCAAAATGTGTGTGTGTGTGTGTTGGGAGGGGGGGTCTCCATGATCATTTGGGACCAAAAATGCCCTTATCTTACGCTGGTATTTTTTCAAAGAATCATCAAATCAAGTATCTAAGAGGATTAGTTTAATAATCAGTTGAAAGATAATTAGTTTGATAATTAGTTCTTATACATGCATGGGTTCTGATGATTCAGTTATATGAGGTGCAGCTCCCTACCCATCCATCCGTGCAATGTGATGAACAAGGGTTAGAATTGAAGTGGATGCTTATGCTGTAATGGGCAGCAAAAGAGACTCAACATTTACTATGACTAATTTCTATGACTACGATTAATTACTCCTTGTCTTTTGTTTGAGCAGTGATCACTGAAAAATTCTGATTTTCCAAAAAACAAGCAGGCACAAACAAAGGCATCAGTATAGCATTAACTTAAATTGAAAATTGAACCCCCGATAATTAAAAACCTATAAGTGAGGAATTTAAAAAAAAAAAAAGAAGTTCTTTCTAGATATTATAAAAAGTAAATGAATTTTATTTCAGCCCTATAGCTCCATTGACATGGTCTGAAAGCCAACCACCAGGACCAACTTGTAGACTGAAAAAACTTGAGTTTTGGTTGAAGGTTGCTTTTAACAACAGAAAAGCCTCACTACTGCACTGTCAAACTTGATATTGTATACATGATAAATGAAAGATCAAAAAATGTGTTTTGTACAAATATATCTATGAATTAGAATGAAATAAGTCCTTGTATATCTGTATGATGAATTTTCATTAATATCTAAAACTTATCAATTGATGAGCGAGACCACTTTGGGGGCTTGTTGCCCCTAAGTCTTTTTCACAAATGGCAAAATTCGAACTTCGAAGTCTAGCCCAAATTGTGAAACTTGTGATAAGTGAAGCCAAGACGGGAATAGCAAATGCAAGAGGCAGTGCAAGGACATAACAGCAAACAAGCCTGGCTGCTGCTCTACTCCTCCTTCTACTCTGAATTACTGCTACTTTTTACTGCACATTTAAATGAAAAATTATAAAATCTATGTTTATTTTTGTTCTTAATTCAAAACACTGAGTAGATCACTACATCTACCTATGAGAACAAATCTCCATGAAACCCTCAAAAGAAGAAGAAATCAAGCGAAAAATCACACTAGGATGGAAAGCCTTTGGCAGAGCAAGCTCAACCTTCAAAAATAAGAAGATCCCATTAATCCTAAAAAGAAGGGTGTAAATTGAGAACCAGGCAACATGCACTTGAAAGAATTATGCTGGACCTCACCTGGAGAGATCACAAGACAGCACAGTACATCCGGGACATCATAGAATCCATTAAAAATCTCAAATGGCAGTGGGCTGGATAAAACTCTTCTTTCTTCAAGAACAGACGTATTTACGTTTAAATTGAATGAATATATTAGAATGAAATTACTTATATCTTAATATTAACTTTTGATTTTAAAAATGACCTATAAAATTGCTTAACGTCCCCATTTTGTAAGTGTTATACAGTGGGATTTTTGTACAAGATTTCTTCAAATCTTACAATATATCTAAATTATTTTTGATATATCTTAGAACCAAGAAAAGAAAAGAGCCGAGAAAAGGACCAAGAGAGGAGGGGAAAAAAAGGGAACAAGAGAAAAAAAGGGACAAAGAAAGGATGAAAAAAAAGACCAAGGAAGGATCAAAAGGGACCAAAAAGGATTTTAAAGAAAGTCCAAAAAAAGATCAAAGAAGGATTAAAAACAACCAAGAACGGGTTTAAAGAAGGACCAAGGAAGGATAAAAAAAGATCCAGGAAAGATTAAGGGACCAAGAAAGGATCAAGAAAGGATAAAAAAAAGGGACCAAGGAAGGGTGAAAACAGACCAAGAAATGGTAATAAAAGGACCAAGAAAGGGGTTTTAAAAAAAGGCCAAGAAAAGGGTTTGAAATAATGATTTGAAAAAAGGACCAAGAACGGATTTCTATTTCAAAAAAAGGTCCGACAACAAATTTCTCTTTCAAAAAAGGATTTCTTTTCCAGAAAAGGACTGACAACGAATTTCTTTTCCAGAAAAGGACCGACAACGGATTTCTCTTTGAAAAAAAGACCCAGAGAGGGATTCTTTTTGAAAAAAAAGGACCCAGAGAGGATTTCTCTTTGAAAAAAGGACCGGGAGATGATTTCTCTTTGAAAAAAGGACCGGGGGAGGATTTCTCTTTGAAAAAAGGACCGAGAGAGGATTTCTTTCTGAAAAAAGATCAAAAGGGAAAAAAGAGAGAAAAGGACCAAGAAAGGGGGAAAAGAGAAAAAAGACCTGGAAATGGAAAAGACAGAAAAAGGACCAAGAGCGGGAAAAAACAGAGAAAAAGGACCAAGAGAGGGAAAAGAGAGAGAAAAAGGACCAAGAAAGGGAAAAGAGAGAGAAAAAGGACCAAAAAAGGGAAAAGAGAGAGAAAATGGACCAAAAAAGGAAAACAGAGAGAAAATGGACCAAAAAAGGAAAACAGAGAGAAAATGGACCAAGAAAGGAAAATAGAGAGAAAAAAAGAAAGAACAAAAGAACCGACAAAGAAACAAAAGAAAAAAGGACTGACCAAGAAAAAAGAAAAAAAGGACTGACAAAGGAAAAAAAGAGAGGACCGAAGAAGAAAAAAGAAAAAGAGAGAGGACTGAGTAAAAAAAAAAAAGAATAGGAGCAGAGGTGGGGAGAGAAAAAGGACAGTGGGGGGATAGGGACTGAGGGGAAAGGGAGAAACAGAACTGAGGGGAAAGGGAGAAAAGGGACCAAGAGCAGAGGGATAAAAGGGTATGAGAGAAAAGAATGGGAGAATGGGATAGGAACAGAAATTGGGTTTCTGTGTTCACAGATCTGTACTAAAGGGTTAATAAGTATAAGAATGAGTGGCACCACATCCCTCTCTACAACACTTATCTGTAATTATTTATTTACCAAATTATTGACTCATTTTATCTCTCGCGAATCATTCTACCGTAATAGCTCAGTAGAAGTTACAATGAGCCAGATGTCTTTTTCCACACAAAACCAATTTTGTATGGTCTTGGGACCAAGTAGCTTCAGTATTAAAATAATCAAATAACTTGAAATCCATCATCAGATTAAGCTTGCAGGAAAAAATGGATTAAAATGTTATCTATTGTTTGTGTATGTTTATGTTGTATCATATCGTTTGTGAATGAGGGATTGTTTACTGTTGTAAATTTCCCTAGTACTAAATCTTTATATTTTGAAGCAAATAGTTTTGGTCAGTACCAAAGTTGCCCTATTGTGGTATTGAAAATTACCAAATAACAACCTTGATGCCAACAAGCATGAGGCATTTGCTGACTGTTATTTAAAATTAGAGTTAAAGAGAGATAGGTCTATCAATTTGGGAACTAAGATTATGATAGCAAAAAGGTAAATATGTTCTGGCAAGGAATCAAAGTTCAACTGTGATTATCAACAAATTTATCAAAATCATATCAAGTCAAAACCAAGCTAAGACTCACTGGCCTTCATTATGAATATAGGATACATTATACATTTGTAAAATGAATTATATATTGCGTAAGATATTTCAATATTGCTTTTTTATTTCTATTCTTAGAGCATTACTTTCAAATCTATCATTGCTAAATCTAGGGCAGTACTCATTCCAAAAGTGCATGTTTGAAAGGGAGATAGCTGTGTTGAGCAGCCTACCATAATTATGTAAAATGATTTTCCATCTATCTTATAAAACCATGGCTTCAAAGTAATTGGGTTACTACTCTTCAGAGTTGCCAATCTAGATCTATAATTTCAGATAAAACATCAAATTTCTCGAGAAACGACTGATATTTCTGGTGGAAGTACAATGGCCAGTTGTCGAGTAATCTCAGTGCATAAACACACGCAGACAGAGATTTTTTTCAATTGTAGTTCGATATTAGAATACAGCTTCTTACAGATGGATCAGCACTTGTGCCTGGCATCAGTTCCTGTGCACTCAGCCTAGGATCAAAATGTCACTATCTGACCCTTTGCTTAGTATCAGAGTACAGTATTCATGTACTCAGCCAACCATCAAAGTGTTGCTCCCTGGCACAACATTAGATTAACAAAAAAGACCCATTGATATGGTAATTGTGAATGCACAAAGTTCATACTTAGCTTCAAAATGGACAAAATTCAGACCAAAAATCAACATAAATACAATACAAAAATTTAGAAAAAGACAATAAAACAAAATAGACCAATGAAAAGTTATGGACAAAAGTTAGAAATAAAATGTGCAACAAATACTCGATTCATTCCGAAAAATAATTGATTTATAAGTTAGTACTAGAGAGAAGATTGTAATTGATCTGCCATCAAATTTTCAAAAAACAGCCATTAAATTTCAAACAACAAAAGAAAGATCTGTAAAATTGACAAAGAGAACCATTGAACAAACAGCAACAAAGAGAACCATTGAATGAATAGCAATAAAAAGAGCCATCAAATTAAGAACATAAAGAACCATTAAATTAACAAAAAATGACCAATAAATTAAGAGCAACAAAAAGAACCATTAAATCAACAACAGAAAAACATTGAATTAACAACAACAAAAAAACATTGAATTAACAACAACAAAAAAACATTGAATTAACAACAACAAAAAAACATTGAATTAACAACAACAAAAAACATTGAATTAACAACAACAAAAAAACATTGAATTAACAACAACAAAAAAACATTGAATTAACAACAACAAAAAAACATTGAATTAACAACAACAAAAAAACATTGAATTAACAACAACAAAAAAACATTGAATTAACAACAACAAAAAAACATTGAATTAACCACAACAAAAAACATTAAATTAACCATTAAACCAAGAACCATTTATAGTTTCCAACTAATTGAAATACAATGATGAATGTATGCAGAGTTTGTGAATACTTTCTTGCATACGGACTATATGCTGATTTTTTTTTTAACTATCTTGATAAAAAAAAAAAATGTTACAGCAAAAATAAGATCAAACCAAAACAAATTGCTTAAACAAATCTCAAGGCCAAAAAGTGCAAATTTTAAAATCTTAATCTCTTTTTTAAAGAATACTGCCATAAATATTCAGTTTGTGGAGGAAATGACTGACCTAAGTAAGATCACTAAAACTAAATAATTGATGTTAGTATCATATATATATATATATATATATATATACAGTCAATAATTGAAGTTATGTAAAGCATTCAATTGAATAAATATGGTCAACATGAATTCTATTTATAATATCATTGGCATTTTTTTTCTGGAAAACATCTAAAATAAAGAAAAGAAACAACTAGATCCTATTAATAAACCCATCAGAATGATCCTCCTAAAAGGTCAAAAAAGTTTTTTTTCAAAAATACATTTTTAGAATGGATCTAGTAGAGTAATGATGCCAATTTTCAAGTCTGTAGACAAAATGGTATGCCCAGGTGTGCTGGGGCAAACATATAAGCAAGCAAACGCATGCACATATATAAAAGGATAGAAGCCCTCGCCATCTTTGATGGGTAAGGTTGTTCAATAGTCTGAATAATTTTTGGAATGATAATGACTCCTCTGAAAATATTTTTTCCTGGCGAACAATGACATTTGTTTATTTTGTTTTCTGGCCATATTTCTGATGCAAAGACATTGTTTTACCTGATAAAAATACAAGATAAAATGAGATATTGTCATTGTTATATCCATTAGTAAATAGCATGGATCAGAAATAAAGGTTAAACCTTCAGTGTGCCTTAAATTTGCATCTTTTCATACTTGGAAAACCTGAATTTGCATAACTGCCATGAAAGCTAATGGTTACAGAAGCCTAAATTTATCTACATAGCTTTACTTCTTTTACTCTCAAATGAAAGGCAACCATTCTGTCTCTACAGAAAATGGGATACATGCCTGTGAGAAGCTTATAGACTTCCCAGGATGCCCAGTCATCAGAATCTCCTCTTGGCCTCAAAGATATAGTCCAAGGGAGATCAGGGATCGATATGTCCAGCATCAGCTTTAATGCAGACACTGCTGGAAAGACATCAAATTGGGAGTCAAACTGCTTTAAGGGGATTCGATGGATAAGGAATTGGAGTTGTCCTTCCCCAAGACTGTTCGCCTTCCCAAAGCTGGAGAGTCATATCTGCTCCACTATTTTACCCTTATCTGGGAGAGAAGAGATGTATTCATTTCTTTTCCCAAGGGCATTAGTAGAATGTCAAACATCCACTGGACATCACAACTCACATGGATCCACAGAGATCATATGCAAAATTGTGGCCAACAGAAAGTAAGATGACATGATGAGTTAGATAAATTTAAAAAGTACTAGTTCCATAATTCCCATAATAGAGAGGCCTTGCAAATCTGGAGGAAGGTCTAAACATCCCAAACTCAGGTCACACATTCCATTGTCTGAGCAATTGCCAACTATACCAATTACACCTCCAAAACACTGGTGCCATATGTTTATTTATACACACTAGTAACATTAGTAGCAACATTATTTTGAATTTCATAATAAGGTGAAGCATTATCAATCATGATTAATTTTCATCAAGAATTTCTTTCATCTTAATTTTAATTGCTTTTTTATCGCAACTACTCACATTGTTATCCTATGGATGCTGGTAAACTACTTGGATAGGAAAGAATGAACCTTCAGTAAGACATGTAGTTGTATAGAATCTCGCAAAAGTTTACTCTTTCCTTAAATACGTGCTGTTTAATAGTGGCTGTAGAATGACAGTCTAAGTAGTTGCAATAAAAAGCAACTGAAATTAAGATGCAAAAAATAGTTGAAAATTAGCAGTTATTGTATTCTTTTACCATAATTTAGCAATTTAGTCTTAAAACACATTCACTAGTGTGATGAGTTTCATTCTCACGGAGTGCTTCATCTTTGGGCCAGATGTTAACAAGTAAGTTTTGCACATAGTTGCTTGGGTTGCATTGAACCAGACAAACTTAGTAAATATGTTCATTATCAACTTTTTACTTAGAAAAAAAAAAAAATTTAACTATAATCTGAGAGAGATATTTAGTAGACAAATTATGGTCAGTATAATTTCAACTTTTCCCCAGTATCTATCCTCAAAAACATATCAATTTTCAAGATAGAATTGCATAATTAAGATAAATGTTCATTTCCGTTTGGGGGGGGGGGGTCAAAGCAACTTTCTGGGTGGTCATTTTTTCTATATAATCTAAATGAATTCTGACACTCATTTCAAAGGTTAACCTTGTCTACTCTCACGTCACTATGAAGAACATAATGCCTCGGGAGATCACTGTCAACGCATGCCTTTAACTAGTTTTTCTTTCAGCTTACTGTATATGCTGGCATATATAAGGAAGACATTTACTTTTTTAAAAAACTATACAACTATTACACTGCATCCAATGCATTGGTATTATGACTTGGAGGCCATCTACCAAAGCTTGATATGAATACTTATGGGGCTTGGATGAGTTTCAAGGAACTATAGTCCTACAAATACCCATGTGTGCCATTTGTCTTATAGTTTAGCACACACAGTATATTTGCAAGTGAGCATGGAAAGGAAAAAAACAAAGTTAGAGATATATAATCTATTACAAAACTCAAATGGCAACGAGTTGGTCTTGCAGCAAAAATGTCAGACAACTGCTGGTCTCAAAACATGGATCCTCAGAGATCATATGCAAAACTGTTGCAGGCAAAAAATAGCATGGCATGACTAAGTCATGTATTCACTCCTCACCATCCAGAATAGAGAGGTCAGGCAGATCTTGGAGAAGGACTATGTTTAACAGGGGGTCTCAATTTTTATAGAGATTTCTTTCTCATGAATTTATGAATTGATAACACACACCTTATGATTCAACCTAGTTCCAACTTTGAGAAAACATCTGTTGCTGACAGGAGACCATTTAGAGAGAATTGATGATTTAACTGTCAAAGTAACAATTACACACACTTGTCATCCCTGAAGTGGGAAAAAAATACAAGATACGAAAAGCAAGGAGAAAAGAGGAGAGAAGAAAGAAGTGGGGGATCAATTTCAAATCGTTCTCAAATATCAAACTAATCCCCCATTCATTTTGTCGATCCCTAGGAAGAAAGTTACTTGTAAAATGTGTGTCTTGCTATAGGATAGTGTTTCAAGAGTTTGTATTGCAAACTATTTATAAACGTCCAATCGCTGAAATAATTGATCTATTTCTCATTAGTTGCAAAGAGGCTATCAGGGAAGAGTAAAAAAAAGTAATCTCCCTTTTTTGGCACCCCTAAATGGTACCACAACTTTTTAAAAATATACTCACACATACATATACATCATACATACATGCATATATGTGTGTGTGTGTATTTTTGCATTTTTTATGAAACTTTCAATGAAAAGCTATGGAACAGGTGTCACATATAACCTTCAAACACTTCAAATTGAAAGAATGCAGGAGATCAATATTTGATTAACAGGTAATATTCGGACCATCCTCATCTTTGTTGTTTTTCATACAATGTTTCGGCCGTTGCACTCTACTCTGGACACATAGCGCAGTGGTTACGGCATCAGACAAATTACTGTTAAGTAATCTGATGGTACTAGGTTCGATCCTAGTGTGAGACAATATAACAATACTACTAACGCTAAAAGAGGGGAGTACGGTCAATATACCCCCGTCAGATAAATAAAGGGTTCGGTTCGTTACTTCCCAAAAAATCTCCCAGATGATACCCGACGAAGGCCGTAGAGTGCAACGGCCGAAACGTTGTATGAAAAACAACAAAGATGAGGATGGTCCGAATATTAATGGAGATAATAATAATACCTCATCTCAAAAATTCCGAGATATATTGATTAACAGGGTTCCTATATTTACATTGATTTCTCTCAAAGGGTGACACAAGTCACAGGATTGTCTTGTAAACAGATAACATGCAGCCTATAATTTTTTTTTAAATATACAGAGCAAACCTCTATAATTTACAAGATTTCATTCCTGAAGTTGAAATGCTCTTGTATTGCAACTACAATTTACTCAGTATATGTTTACACAGCTAAAATCCTCCCAAGCAAATATAGGGGAATATTTTCCATTTTATAATAGTTATAAAAACTTCATATTTAGCTCAAAAATAGATCAAGTTGTCAGAGATATCATAAAATTAAAGCAATTAAGCATCAGAAGTTAAGGATAGACTCATCCGTACTCTAAAATATAATAGTTTCATGTTTTTTTCAGTCGAGAAAACAAAGGAAGCTGAAATTCCAGACTTTTCAAGAATTTTAAAATTTGAGAAAATGTTTTTCTTTCTTGTTCTTTTATATAGATATATAAACATGTACAGCCTATGGAAAAAAAATCACTAAATACACAGGACAAGCATCCATAATTTACCTGGTTTAATCCCTATGTTAGAACACTAAATATGTAAAAACACATTCAATATATGATTATTTATATGGCTAAAATCTTTGCGAGCAGTAGAGAAGAATTTTTCTGCTTTATCATCATTTGTTTGCAAGTGTCTATTGTCGCACATAGACCTTTCCCAGGATTTGCCAGACCTTTCTATCACAGGCATCACAGAGTCAGTACTTTCTGAATTTATCTAGCTCATCACACCATCTTACTTTCTGTCGGGCATAGCCTTGCATCTGATCTCTGGAGATAGATATTGAGTCATGATGTCCAGCAGTTGTCTGATTTTTGTAACAAGTCCAGTCCATTGCCATTTGAGTTATCTAACATTTTTTATGAAGACTTGGACTCCTGTCCTTTCTCTGATATACACTGCTGTCTTATGATCACTCCATGGGAAGTTGAGCATGATTCTCTCATGTGCATGTTGCATGGTTCTCAGTTTGAGGGTCAATCTTCTGGTTAGGTTCTATGCTTCAGCTCCATATGTGACTATTGTTGGGATACATTGGTTGTATACCCTTCTTTTCAGGACTAGTGGGATTTTCTAGTTCTTAAAAGTCAAGCTCCCTCTACCAAAAGCTTGCCAACCAAGTTTGAGTCTTAATTTGATTTCTTCTTTTTTTGATGACTTTATGGAGATTTCCTGTTCTTGGCATATGTGGTGATCTACTTTCTCCAGCTCTGCATTTTTGATTTTGATCGTTGTGTCTTTGTCTCCAATATATTTATTGTATATGACATTTGTTTCGCTGAAGTTCATGTGGAATCCCATTTTTTTGCTTTTTTCATTTAGTTTGTTTAATATTATTTGGAGATTGTCAAGATTCTGAGCAAAGAGGATGATGTCAGCAAATCTGAGATTCCTTAGTGTTCCTATACTAAGTTTCAGAAGATCATCTCAAGGCAGGCTGTGACATTCTATAGGAAACATTGCATGACTGTCTTTTGGCAGCAAACAGTGTTGGTGGTGATCAATTAGAAAATTTGAAAAAAAAACTTCTCTTGCCTTTCGTTTGGGCAGTGATCACAAGGAAAATTCTAAATTTTTAAGCAGGCACAAACTAAGCATTCAACATAGCATCAACTTATATTGCAAAGTGAACCTTACTTCTCTCGCCTTTTGTTGGGCACTGATCACTAAAGAGTCAGAATTTAATAAAACGAAAAACCAGTGTGCCCACTACTAGACACAAACTGAGGGAATGGTTCTAGCATAAACTTACATTGTGAATTGACCCCTCAATAGAAAGAAAAAAAAACCCTAGACATCATGAAAAGTAAATGTTTCAATTTTCAACCCTTTGTAAAAGTGGATATGAGAGAGGCAGAAGATTATTTTGTCGAAAAGTAGAATGCTGAATTTAAAAGCTTTTATAAAAATTGAAGAGAAGTTAGAGAAAAAGAGGAAGAGTTGGAAAGACTATTTACACTCAAAGTGAAGGAGAGTAAAAATAAAAGAAAACCTCAAAGGAGAATGAAATAGAGGATAGAGAAGAATTGCAGTGAAGGAAAATGGAAGAAAAAGAGAAAAAAAAAAAGAAGGAACAATTATATATAATGATAGATATGAATAGTGATGTACCAGAAAATCAATGAAGTCAGATATCAACCACTGGATATCCAACCAGATCGATATCCTGGTATGGTTGAAGGGGCATATCAAAAGAATAGATCTTTTCCTAAATCATGGAATTTCCATGCATACTGCAAGTCATATCTATTTAGATAAGCGCAAATATTTTCATTTGTCATTTCTTATTTTATAGCCAAGTAATAAAACTGCTTTCAAATATCAATTACTGAGTCCTTGAAAATGTATGAAAGCATTAGAAACCAATCTGAGAGCTGAAAATAAAATCTCTTTATAGCTTTGTATTGTACCGTTATGGAAATGAAATTTAATTTTTGGTAGATAATAATTTCCAATCCCTAGGGGATGATATCAATCTAAACTCAGATTTTTGGTAATATCCAAAAAAGATCCTGACTCCTGGTCTAAAATACAACAGGTTGCCCAAATATTTTTGTTCAGTTTAAAATCAAAAGTTATTTTATAAATGAGTTAATTTGTGATGTTCTGAGAATTATAAAAAGATAGGAAAGTTAAGTCACTCAATAGAAACTGTCATGCAACTAACATCTTCCAGCAGCATGTGATGTAGGGGTGATCAATTAAAACTATGGAAAAAGTTGTGATCAATGAATTAGTTACGTCTCTCACCTTTTATTGGGTGGTGATCACTAAAAGAACATAAGTTTTCAAAAAATAAGTGTGACCACTGACAGACACTAACAAAGGGATCAATTAAGGATTAACTCACATTGTAAATTGTGCCCCCCACTCTAAAAACTGGAGGGTTGGGGGTACAAAAAGAAAACAAACCCCAAAACAAAATATTTTTTCTGCACATAAAAAATTAGCTTTTTCAGTGTAATCTGTACACAATGCACAGAGGGAGCCTGCCAGAATCACTTAAAAACTGAAGAAACCTATGTACATAGTTTTGGTTGATGGTTTTTAACATCTATACTCAGTTCCAGATAAGCTATTAAGTGGTTGTAATGAACTGATGCCCTGTTTTATGGATATGGTATAAGTAAATCTGAAAAACAAGTTCAGTGCTCGTTTATCAACATATATGTCCAAATGATAGCATAAAGATATAGAATCAATTTCCAATTGATAAGTGTCAAACTGATCCCTAATATACTAACCAAAGGATATGCTATGCAGTTATATAATCTAGATAACTTTGCTGAAAAGGATTTAATTTGCGAACAAGAATGTTTTTGGGGAGGTAAATGAACAGGAGTAGAAAAAAAAAGTCAGCAAACAGAAAATACGAAATGAAATTTTTTAAAATGTTGGCCATTCTACTTTATGGCTGAGTTATGTTTTGCTGTGAAAAAGCAGCAACAACTTTCAAAAAGACTTTGTCTCATCTCAGAAACTCCTTGGCTTTCAAATCTTCAAAATTCATCATCATCATCATCAGTCTTTTAACGTCCATCGTTGGACATAGACCTTCCCCAGGATTTGCCACACCTCTCTATCATAGGTGTCGCGGAGCCAGTACTTCCTGAACTTGTCTAACTCGTCTCGCCATCTAATATTCTGCTGGCCTTGGTCACGCATGTGATCTTGGGGGATCCATGTCGTGAGTCGTGATGTCCATCGGTTGTCTGCCATTCTTGCAACATGGCCAGCCCACTGCCATTTGAGATTTTTAATGGATTCTATAATGTCCCTGACTCTTGTCTTTTCTCGGATGTACTGTGCTGTCTTGTGGTCTCTCCATGTGAGGCCAAGCATTATTCTCTCATGTGCACATTGCATGGTTCTCATTCACTAGCATTTATTCTATTCATATTTTTTTCTTTTATGAAATGAAGGAAGTGTAACAGTTGATGTGAATAAAAAATCTCATCAAAAAGAAAAACAGGTTGCTTTTTCAAACATCGTCTGCTGGATTAGACACCATAACCCACATTTTTTGCAGAAAATGCTATAAAGTCTTTCATAAGGATAAGTTATAACCTTTGTTATTTTAGTACAAAAATACTCAAGAAATTGAACAATGCATGAAGTGTTTAGGGGTTGAGTCAGAGAAACAGGGTGGCAATAAATTTGACATTTTTTGCTTGTATCATGTTACATCAAAGTCATGTTGGGATCTGATACAACAAAGAGAGTAGGAAAGATCCCTTTGGAAGGGCAACACATAGGCCAACCTTGACTAATAAGTATGTAATTCCACTCATAAGAAATCATTTTAAGTTTATCATGATGTGTTCTTATCAACATATATTTTGTAGGACAAGAGGATCTCCATGTGTATTTCAAAAGATTTTCTCACAGAAATTACATAGAAGGAGAAGAAGGGGAGAAGGAGAAGAAGGGAGAAGAAGAAGAAGGAGAAAAAGGGGGATAAGAAGAAGGGGGAGAAGAAGAAGGAGGGGGAGATGAGAGGGGGTGAGCTTAAAGGAAAAGATAGAGGGGCATTAGAGGAGTGGGAGTAAGAAGAGACAAAGGGTTGTACAGAGGGAGGAAGAGGAAAGAAAGGGTTGTAAAGAAGGAGGAAAGAAAGAGTTGTAAAGAAGGAGGAAAGAAAGAGTTGTAAAGAAGGAGGAAAGAAAGAGTTGTAAAGAAGGAGGAAAGAAAGAGTTGTAAAGAAGGAGGAAAGAAAGAGTTGTAAAGAAGGAGGAAAGAAAGAGTTGTAAAGAAGGAGGAAAGAAAGAGTTGTAAAGAAGGAGGAAAGAAAGAGTTGTAAAGAAGGAGGAAAGAAAGAGTTGTAAAGAAGGAGGAAAGAAAGAGTTGTAAAGAAGGAGGAAAGAAAGAGTTGTAAAGAAGGAGGAAAGAAAGAGTTGTAAAGAAGGAGGAAAGAAAGAGTTGTAAAGAAGGAGGAAAGAAAGAGTTGTAAAGAAGGAGGAAAGAAAGAGTTGTAAAGAAGGAGGAAAGAAAGAGTTGTAAAGAAGGAGGAAAGAAAGGGTTGTAAAGGAGGAGGAAAGAAAGGGTTGTAAAGGAGGAGGAAAGAAAGGGTTGTAAAGAAGGAGGAGGAGTGAAAGAAGGAGAAGGTGGAAAAAAAAGAGGGTTAAAGCAGGTGGAATGAAGGGGAGGGAGATAAAAGGGCTCCAATAAAGGGGGAACGAGAGAAAAGGGCCCCAAAACAGAAAACGAGGGAAAAGGGCTCAAAAAAAGGGGAACGAGAGAAAAGGGCTCAAAAAAAGAGAGAAAGCAGATTTGGAGAGAAAGGAAAGTCATTAAACAGACACTAAAACTTTCATGGTAAAAACTGCAATAAAGCCAAAATACCTGAGGATGATTTCTTTCCTTTTTCAAATACTTTTCCCACTTTTCATTTCATACAAGCCATTCCTTTCATGCTGTTCATCCTTAGCTGATGTCCAGTTCATGAGAAAAATAGATTTCATTTCTCTGCTCGGAGCAAATGCTGCAATCTTTCAGACCATTAACCACAAATCACATTTTTTTTTTTT
Source organism: Thysanoteuthis rhombus (assembly GCA_963457665.1). Classification (NCBI taxonomy): domain Eukaryota; kingdom Metazoa; phylum Mollusca; class Cephalopoda; order Oegopsida; family Thysanoteuthidae; genus Thysanoteuthis; species Thysanoteuthis major. Next base: position 6,336,015 of record OY735237.1, read on the forward strand.
TTTAAATTTTTTTTTTTACACACATTTACAAATGTAACCAAGTTATGACACTTGATATATTCTGAAAATGTTAGGTTGTTCAATTTGGCAGTGCCAAATTGGTTCTAAGTTTGACATTTCTAAATAATATTTCAAACTCATTTAAAAAAAGAAAAAGAGAAAAATGAAAATTTGATTCCTTGAAATGAATATGGGAAGCCTTTTGCCTCATAATCTTCACTTTTTATAAATCAAAGCTGGACTTTAATGAAGATGAAACTGAGGAATAACATTCCTACATTTTTGATGCTGCTCTCAATGAATAAACGATAAATTTTTGGTTTCAGAACTTCCCGTGTGAAGATTTCAATATAATAAAAGAGAATATCTGCTCAAAGTTTGAACATGGATCACTAACCTTAGCAGGTACAGCGTTTCAAGGTCAGAAGACCGTATGGCTCTAATCTTCCAAATGAAGAGGGTCAAACTGCTTTGAAAAATGAGCAATTGAAATCTTAGCTTTTTACCTGAGCTCAAACACAGTCACTGGCAGTGGGAAATATACAACTATTACAGTAGATTTTATCGTAATTCACAAAATGTCTGTACATATGTGAAAACCTACTGCAGAAACCATACAACCTAACCCAATAAAATTTTCTTTGTGTACCTAAGTGATATCAAGGCGGCTTTTTAGCAAGTTAGTTTTTGAAAATCTCCTCCCAATATCTTTTTGGGAGGGGAATTTGAATAGTAAATTCATGCTAAAATGGATATACATTTAGCACCTACTTCTTCAACTGAATCCATAGGATGAAGAAACGAAAGTGCTAAATCACAGAGCACATGTGGACTTCATAGAGAGGAGGGAGAGTAAGAAGGAGATATTGGCTCTAACTGTGGATACTATAGTATCGTTTATAGAGGTCGAGGTTAAAAGTAGATTATTGATTATTTTCATTTGTATGTGTTTGATATTATTTTGAAAATTTAAAAAAGAAACTCAAAAAGTCACAAATATGACTTTTCAAAAACAAATTCAACTCTTAGATTCAAATCTATTTATCTATTTTTAAAATTCTTTTTTTTAACAGCCACCTCAACTTTCAAGTACGAGAAGTTCCTACTAGACCTGATAAGAAGGGTATACAACCAATGCATCCTTCTGATAATCACCTGCAGAGCTGAAACATGGAAACTAACCAAGAGATTGACCTGCAAACTGAGAAGCATGCAACATGCACGTGTAAGAATCATGCTCAACTTCATATGGAGAGATCACAAGACTGTACAATATATCACGGAAAAAACAGGAGTCATCATAGAATCCATTAAAAAAACTCAAATGGCAATGGGCTGGTTATGTTGCAAGAATGGCAGACAACTACTGGACATCACAACTTACATCATGGATCCCCAGATATCACATGTGCAACTGAGGTAGGCAGATTACAAGAGACGAACTAGACAAATTCAGAAAGTATTGACTCCGTGATGCCCACGATAGAGAGGTGTGGCGAATCCTGGGAAAGGTATACGTCCAATGATGGCTGTGAAAAGACTGATGATGATGATGAATCAGGCATGATCCAAACAGTATAAGCCATCTGTAATATTCCAACATGCAATACAACTAATAAGGAAAAGCACTGAACAAAACAGAGCTCATATAATCAGGAAACAAACAACCTTTCTTGAATGAGGTTATAGTGGCTGACATAAACTAAATAGAAAAAAAAGACTAAGATATCGAGGTAAAATGAGATGTTGACTCTGCACCACAAATATAGCCAAGAAAAAAAAATAAACATACATAGAGAAATGTCAATATGTGCTACAAACTGTTTTATGACATTGCTCGGTGCAAAATTTAAAAAAGACATTAAAAGCTTTCGATTCTGCCTGTGTATCACTGGTCCAGACCAGCGAATATTTTTTTTTCAAAGTTACAGGAAAGACAGCAGAGGTCAATTTTATCTGGGCATGTCGGAAAATGTGTCCAGGCAGCTGTTGGCCTCAGCAGTTTTGACATCTCAACCTTTCTTTTTCTATTTTGCTCTTCCAAATATTTGATGAGGGATAACATGGCAGGATACCAAAACTCATGACTATTTTCCAGACAGACAGGCAGACTGGCTCAGGCAGTCAGGCTGGCTAAGGAAGGGAAATATATTTAGTGGTTCCCAACTGGTTGGGGGGGGAGGATTACCCCCAGGATGAGGAATAGAATTTAGGTGGTCCAGCGGGAAATAAGACTATTGGCTCAAAATAAAATTGTCGATCTGGCCAATTTTTTTGCTCTTCTAAATATTCAAGTAAGAATGAGATAAGACAAAATACCAAAACTTATGGTTATGGATAATTCAGTTATTTCTGCACTATTAGGTTTTCTTTGATAGATGTATGGTTGAGAAATTATGGATAAAATCATGCCACAAAACACAGTAAGGGGACCTTATTATACCCAGTCAAGATGATCAAAAGGAGTAACAGTTTTTTTGTTTTTTTTCAATTATTATTGGTCTACTCGGATAGTGTAATGGTTAGTAGATCTACATCACATGTAGAAGGTCCTACGTTTGATTCCTGATATGAGCACCAAATGTGGGAAACTCTTCATTATGACAAATTTCCTCTGTGCACTCAGAAGCTAATCGAGTACACTCTAAGTTGTGTGATTAGGATGAAAGCATCCCTTTGGTAGACTTGTATCCTGCCCAGGGGCTGGTCGTAAAAACTTGCAGATATAAAGTTCTGGTCTCAACCAGACTTGAAACTTGCAACAATCACCAAGCTGACGCATGCAACAGAAGCCAGGACTTCATCACTGGCCATCATACTCCACTGGGGGTTGTCCCTTAAGAGATGTAATGCTTTACCATCAAGACAATCTTACCCAAGAGTTCATTTGCCAAATTTTTTCTCGTAAGCATCAAGATGCCTGCTCGTAAGCATCAAGATGCCACTTATGAGATATTTTGTAAAAGGTATCCATTGATGATATAGGGCAAAGTTAGATAAAGAAAAGAAGAAGGAAGGAGAAGTGGGGAGGAGGATGCAGGCAGAAAGAGCAATCAATTTAAATGTCAATGTTTCTGAATTTTATGCGATGAGGTATTATTATTATCTCTATCATTGTTCGGACTCTCCTCATCTTGGTTGTTTTCCATACAACCTTTCGGCCGTTGTACTCTACGGCCTTCATCAGGTATCATCTGATAGGTGTGGGGGAAGTAACGAACCGAACCCTTTATTTAACCGACGGGGGTATATAGACTGCACTCCCCTCTTAGCAGTAGTAGTATTTTCGAATTATTATTATCTCACACTGGGATGGAACCTACAACCATTAGATTACTTGCAGTAATTCTGTCCGATTCTCTAACCACTACGCCATGTGTCCATACACCTACCAGATGATACCTGATGAAGGCCGTAGAGTACAACGGCCGAAACATTGTATGGAAAACAACCAAGATGAGGATAGTCCGAACAATAATATAGATGTTAAATGCCAATGTTGACTGATTCATAACTGCATTCTCTGTTCAATTTAAAATTACTTTTTTGCAGATGGGCTGAATTAAGAATGCAGAAATCACTTGGTAAACAGGTAAGTCCTACTTTCTGGTTTGATGGTATAAACATGTACACACAGTCATACATGAGAATAATGGGAGTGTATAAGGTCCTTCTAGAGAGTATCCAGCCATTTTGAATATCTCGAATACTGGGTGCATGTCTTTGCTGTAACTTGGCAACCAATCAGAAGGTACCTTACTATGCATGCATAAACAGACACTCTTCTGTGGGGTTACTGAGTCAGTAGCAAGATGCTTTTGAGTTAGCTTGTGTACTGTGTGACTGTTTCATTCATACTGACTGAGATAGTAGAAACTTAGTATTGGTTTACGATTTCTAACAATTAACTGTTGACAGTCATTGAGGCTCATTTAAGTTTTTTGATGTCGGCAGGTGTATATAAGGTCGATTATTATTAATGGGGAAAAAAATCTAGAGAAAAGGGAAGGAGAGAAGGGAAAGAGGATAGGGAAAGGGTGACAGAGGGAAATAGTAGATCAGCGAATATGCCTCGAGGGTTTTATTGGCAAAACAGTCCAGCTTTGGCTTCCTAAGATTTCTGGCTTTTTGCTATTGAAAGGAAAGGAATTCAGATCATGGGAATACTTGATGAGGCAGCTAATGATCTTCAAGAACAAGGAAAGGATACTTTACACACACACACAGCTGAAGTCGGGCAGAAGGCCATATATAAAGAGATTGTAATAAGTTTGTATTGCACCAAACTTCCAAATGGAAAAGCTAAATGAGAAGATTGGTGAAGGAAGATTGTGTTGCTTCAATCTTTTCCATAGCAAGCTATACTTGAATTCCCTCCTTGACCATCTTCTATAGAGTGATAGTAAACTAAACTCAAAATGCATTGATACAAAGACCTTTAATATCCATTAACTGCAGATGACAGAATTTTAGTCATTGCAGTCTTATGGATCAACTGCATATGTCAAAGATTGCTAGTTTGCTGAAGAGAATGGAGTGTGCATGTCAAGTTTTTTCTTCAAGGTCTCCAGATATAGAAGGCGAGAAGGAGAAAGTAAAAGAGCAGACACCTGGCGGGATTGGATTGATCACTTTATGAGAGAAAGGCAAGGAAGTCTATCTACAAAGGTATGGCTTAAGTAAATATGCATATATCATGGTAACGTATGTTTCACAGGGTGTATCTACATGGAAAAAACTATCAAGTTAATTTTTGGTCAAAAATGAGTTAGACATATATATAGGCTTTACATGTATTAATTTTTCATAATAAGGTATAGAGATAACGCTTCCTTACCGAGAAATTTTTTATTCAGGAAGAACCTAGTAAGTTTGCTATTCTCAAAGAAACCATATCAATTTTTACTATTTTTCTCAACATTGACTCAAGACTTACTAAGTTTCACCAGATAAGAGGAGATTTCTCTTCAACCTATAATGGTTGATGAGTCCAGATCAAGTTGCGTTGAGATTACCAGAATGTAACCTGAATGAAACAAATGGCTGTGTACTCAACATTCTATTTATATTTAGTGGGAATTTCTGGCTCAGAAGAGATAAAACAATAACTATTCTTCTCTGGTCACAACTTGGGTGGATGGTGGGTCAAAAACAGGTCTGGTTAATCACTCAGTTGAAAATGTGACAGACCAAAAATCTTTTGGTAGTATGCTGTGTTGGGAATGATCAATTAAAAGAATTGTAAATAGGGGTGATTAATGAATAAATTGCTTCTCTTGCATTTTGTTGGGCAGTGATCACTCGAAAGTATTTTAGAAAAAAAACAAGCCAGCGCAAAAAAAGGATCAATTTACTATAAACTTACATTGCAAATTAGAACACCCCCCCCAACACTAAAAGCCTATGAAACCTTTTTTCTGGATATAAGGAGTAAATGGTGAAAATTTCAGCCCTGTAGCTCTATTAGTGCAGTCTGTACATATGATATATACTGGACCAACATGAAAACCTTGAAGAAACCCATTCCGACAGTTTTGATTACAGTTTTATTCGTCGGTTTCTGAAAGAGGCAAAACTGAAACCATTGTTTTCTTTCACATTAATGACAATAGGACCTTCAATTAAGCCCAGGTTAAAAAGATCAACTTCATGATCAGCTGTGATTGTTCAATTTAGTCAAGTGGTTACTGAGAGAATTCCTGAATAGAACCAATCTTTTGTTAATTACCATAAACAAACTGAGCAAGGAGGATTCATTTCCTGGTTTTGTTACTTAAACCACACAAAAAGTAAGGCAATACATTTACCACAAAGAAACAAAAATAGTTACTGAATAGAAACCGTGATGTGACCAATGTATTTTGTCTGCATGCTGTGTTTAGGGTGATCGATCAAAAGAGATTAAAAATGGGCGATCAATGAATAAGTTACTTCTCACACCATTTGTTGAGCAGTGATTACTATGAGAGACTGAATTTCCCCCCCCAAAAAAATACAAGCAACAAGTGGGCACAAACTTGGGACCAGTTTAGCACAGACATACATTAAAAACTGAATCAAAGGGAGGGATTTGAAAAATTTTTTTAAAAAGTTTTCTGTAGACATAAGGAGTAAATATTAAAATTTACAGCCCTATAGTTCATTGGTGCTGTCTATTTACATGATACATACAGAGCCAGATGGACCGACTTGAGAATGGGACAAATATATTTTGACAGTTTTAGTTTACAGTTTCTAATGATCAAATGTTGACTAAAGTTGGAGCCTATTTAAGTTTTTCGTTGTTAGCAGGTGTGTAAACGCTCTATTTCATGCCAAAGAGGTTGGGGTAGGGCGAATCAAAAGCCAAATTAAGGAGTGAGAGAGAGAAGAGGCAATGAAATGGAGGGGGAAGAGAAGGGAAGGGCAGAAAGAGAAAGAAGGAAGGAAAGAGAGAGAGAAAGAGGGAGAGAGAGGTGGAAGGAAAGAGAGGGAAGGAAGGAACAAAGAAGAGAGGGAAGGAAGGAACAAAGAAGAGAGGGAAGGAAGGAACAAAGAAGAGAGGGAAGGAAGGAACAAAGAAGAGAGGGAAGGAAGGAAGAAAGAAGAGAGGGAAGGAAGGAAGAAAGAAGAGAGGGAAGGAAGGAAGAAAGAAGAGAGGGAAGGAAGGAAGAAAGAAGAGAGGGAAGGAAGGAACAAAGAAGAGAGGGAAGGAAGGAAGAAAGAAGAGAGGGAAGGAAGGAAGAAAAGAGGGAAGGAAGGAAGAAAAGAGGGAAGGAAGGAAAAAGGAAAAGAGGGAAGGAAGGAAAAAGGAAAAGAGGGAAGGAAGGAAAAAGGAAAAGAGGGAAGGAAGGAAAAAGGAAAAGAGGGAAGGAAGGAAAAAGGAAAAGAGGGAAGGAAGGAAAAAGGAAAAGAGGGAAGGAAGGAAGAAAAGAGGGAAGGAAGGAAGAAAAGAGGGAAGGAAGGAAGAAAAGAGGGAAGGAAGGAAGAAAAGAGGGAAGGAAGGAAGAAAAGAGGGAGGGAGGGAGGGAAGGAAGAAAAGAGGGAGGGAGGGAGGGAAGGAAGGAAAGAGGGAGGGAGGGAAGGAAAGAGGGAGGGAGGGAAGGAAAGAGGGAGGGAGGGAAGGAAAGAGAGAGAAGGAAAGAAAGAAAGAGAGAGAAGGAAAGAAAGAAAGAGAGAAGGAAAGAAAGAAAGAGAGAAGGAAAGAAAGAAAGAGAGAAGGAAAGAAAGAAAGAGAGAAGGAAAGAAAGAAAGAGAGAAGGAAAGAAAGAGAGAGAGGAAGGAAATAGAGAGAGAAGTAGAAATCTATGTTACTACTCGTCTTTTGTTGGATCACTGAAAAGTTCAAATTTTCAAAAATCACGTATGAACACAGCAGGACACCAACTATGGACTAATTTAGCATAAACTTTAATTGCATATTGTATCCCCCCCTCCCACTGAAAAAATATTATGCAGGTGAATTGCAAAAAAAAATTTTTTTTTTCAGATTGATAAGGAGCAAATGTTCAATTTTTCATTCCTCTAGCTCTTTTGGTACAGCCTGTACTTGTCATGCATACATAGCCAGTCAGACTAACTTTGCAGTAATTCCACTGAACTGTGAACTGAATTTTGTTTAGGTGAACATAAGGGGATGATGGGCTTTACCCTGCAGCACTTTCCCACAAGTCTTAGTAGAGGAGTGGAGATCTCTACATGATCCCTGGCTTATGGTACCTAGTATTTCTAGATGGTCAGACATCTTGGTACTGACAAAGCTTTACCTAGCTTAACTTCGGTGATCTTAGGAAAACAGTGTGTCCAACATGATTTGACCATACTTCAGAGAATAAGAAATTGATAGAATGTTAATTGAAAGTTGACCGAAAGAGCAAATTCCGTTCAAGACGAGCAGAATGGTATACTTAACACAGGGTTTATGGTAGATCAACCAGAAGAAAGCCACTTCTTAAATCAGTTAATATTTAGCAGAGAAAGAAGGGGACAGTTGAAATAGCAAACAGACATTCAGAAATTTAATACATCCCTCTTGGGATAATCTTCATTTGTAAATACAAGTGAAAACAGGCTAGCCAACAGAAGATTCCTCTTTCACCTCAGAACTTAACACTTACCAATAAGGCCAGAGATTGCATCAGCCAGGAGGTAGTAATTTAAACAGCAGAGGATGATACTAGTCTAAATAAATCATCAAATAATCACATTATTTCACCTTAGAACTTTAGACATACTATGATGGCCACAGAGAGCAACAGCCATAGGGTAGACATCAAACCAACACAGGTGAGGATACTCATCAGAATAATCCATCAAATAATGACAATGTTTCACCTTAGAACTTCTGACATACTAGGAAGGCAAAAGAGTGTATCAGCCAAAGGGTAGTGGTCAAAAACAATAAGGGTAAGGGTATTAGTTTGAATAATTTATCAAGCCACAACAATACTTCACTTTGGACGTACAACAAAGGTCAGAGAGTACATCACTCAAAAAGTCGTGATCAAAACAGAGGGAAAGATGATAGACTTATTCATCCAATAATGACAATATCACTCGAGAGCTTCAAACAACTTGGATACTAATGTTTTGAATGAAGTGTCAGAGGTAGTGGGGGAAACATTCCAGCAAATATTGCAAAACACAGACCAAGTTAAGTACATTGTAACAATGGGCACGTGACAATTTTTTTCTATTCAAAGTAACAAGACAGCATGTGAGAAGTAAAAAATATGTTATGGCAATTATTTTGTTTATTTGTTTGTTAGATGAAGTATAACAAATCATTCTTATCAATTTTGGATTACTATTTACTTTAACCTTAATTTTTCAGTTGCTTTTTTATTGCAATTCTAATGAGGCCCTCAATCTATAGCGGGGTGTGGAAATAAAGAATATACTTTCAGTGACACTCAAATTCATTAAAAAAAAAAAAATGGCTTTTGAATTATATAATAAATCCTGTGCTAATACCACTAGCTCATGGATAAACACGGCAGCAATAGACTAGAACAGAGCTAAGTTTAAAGGATTTGATTTGAACTTTGAACTAGCCGACTGAGAAATACTTATCTGGACTTATCAGGGGAAAAAGATCATTGTAAAATGACTTCCTTTTTCTACAACTGAGCACTCTTTCTCCATGTGGCTGTACATAAAAAAGTAACAACAGGACAGACTGAATATTGATCATGAATTGAAAATTAATTCTGACCCTGATATTGGGATAGATTGGAATAGAGCTTAGTTTAAAGGATTTGATTTGAACTTTGAACTAGCCAACTTGGTTTTCATAGCTGATTTGGTAAGAGGAACAGGGTATAGACCTGGCTTAATTCTGAGAATATGAGTTTGAGTTTCAGACATTAGACTGAAACATGATTTTTTTAAAAATTCAATAATTTTTTTCTCCAAGTTATTCACTAAGCATAGTGTAGTACAAGGTAAGACTCACTGGCCTTGCAAATTGATCTATGAGAGAGCTTGTTAAGTATTGCACAACTGTAGGGACACTTAGACTTTTTCTGATTAAGGATCAATCAATAAAGATCAAAATCTCTACTCAGTAGAGATGATCAGCAAGATCATCTTGCTAACCAATAACTCATAGCAAGGCACAATGCCATAAGTATAGAGGCTGTACTGTGGATTGAACTCACTTCTTTGAGAGTCATCATTGAATAATGCTCAGCAAGCTCATCTCACAGATCAAAAATGATTTACAAGACCAGCTCGTTGACCATTGCTCTATGATGACACTCAATTCTTTTTAATAACTAGAAGCAAATCAATTGGCTGAGACGTGATTAGTTGTCAAAAAGACTCTTGAAATCTCTTTATGATGGAGGTAATTAGGTATAGAAAATGTCAATTCATCACAGTGGAAGTGGGTTGTTTCGTCTTGAGAGATTTTCAGGAATGCCTATGGATCCATTCAGCTGTAAGTTCATAAAATCTTTCAAGATTAATCTGATGAAGTGTTTAATGCCATAATTAAAATGTCCCAGTAAATCTCTAGAAGAGATACCTGGGATATATATATTACACACACCAGTCATCATGGAAACCTCAAGATGTGTATGTCCAACGGGCCGTGAAAGGGTTGGCCAAATACGCGATTGCTATTGCGAGTAGTTTCTACAATACAAATTTTCTTTTTTTCATTCAAAAATAATCATATTTCAAAGAAAAAATTATTTTTTTGGCACCAACTTAATAAGAATTGATAAACTTATATGCATCATATGTACCTATGAAGCCAGGAAAGCTTAAGGGTCACCTTGATTCAAAATATGAAGAATGCTTAAAGAGAGCACCAATATTTCCAACAAAGCTAATTCACTTGCTTTAATTCAATACAAATATGATGACGAAAGATAAAATATCCTTGCAAAAAGACTTGAAATGATTTCAAATCCGAAAAAGTTTGTAAATTCTGAAAAGCATTTGATAATTCTGAAGAAAATTGTCAAAATTTACCCAGAATCATTGAGACTATATCCATTGCAGAGAAAATTACCAGAAACTAATGAGATTTACAAAAAATTGCCAAAGCTAAATATAAAACTACCTGAAGTGATAATTGAAATTTTTAATGGAAATTTGAAATATGCAAGAGAAGCTTTGCTCAACTAGAATATTATCTAAAAAGCTGGATTTGTGTCAATTCAGTCATGGAAATATATATGAAATCAATGATTTGACAATGTCTGAACAGGAAAAAAATTTTTTTCAAGAATTGAGTCTTGCTGATTTTAGGTTACCACTGAGAAATACTTATCTGGAATTATCAGGGGAAAAAGATCATTGTAAAATGACTTCCTTTTTCTACAACTGGGCACTCTTTCTCCATGTGGCTGTATATAAAAAATTAACAACAGGACAGACTGAATATTGATCATGAATTGAAAATTAATTCTGACCCTGATATTGCAAATCTGGTGACAGAGTAACATCTTTGATCGCACAGTTATTGAAATACAGTCTAGATAGGATTTGTTTTAATGTAATCCATTCACAATAAAAATGATTTTTAAAATGTCAAAAGTTGTTTATTATTTCAGTTTATCAATTACTTTATAAAAACTAAATGCTAAAATAAGGGTTCCACCAGAATACTTCCTTTATAGAAGAGATCCTCAAGTTTCCAAAGTTTTGAGATCACTGTGCATATTGCATTTATCCATCATATTCACATTTAGTATTAGTTTAATTCAAGTTCCAAACAGTTTTGATACTATAAAGATATGAAATGTGTATGATTAGTACATCAGAGGTATATTTTTGGATTATCATAAGTTGACCTCTGTTAGTCTGGTAAAATGGATAATCTGTCATAGTTCTGGAACCAAAGTACCAGAAAATCAGTGGTCTACCTTTGTAAAACCTTGATTATGCAGTATTTGCTGTCAAAACTCAAACCTCTAGACTGAGAGTACGCTTTTCTAACTCCCAGCCAAGGACAAACTCTGTGAGCAGAAATAATCATTGAGACAGCAGAGTTTATCAATGTCTGTCTCTGCTGACTACAAACAGATATTTTCCAACTCTTCCTGGCACAGTGTGTATTCTTGATGAATATTTATGAAGGAAAAAATGTAACTGTCAATACAACCTATTTAACTTAGAACACTTTTTATTCACAAGCGGACAAAAAGTTCTCAATACAGTAAGACAGGAAAAATTTCCTTGGAAAAAAAAAAAATTCTCACTCCCTTTTCTCTCCCTCTCCATCTCTAGATATAGTTTTTACCAACAAAGAGACCTGACATTTTAGTAAATGTTGTCTCAAGTTAGATAGATTGTTTGGGTGAGTATCCTCATCTTTGTTTCAATCGAAATACTCCAGAGACAGTGCCTGGTCAAAAGACAATTATAAAAATAATAAAGACAGAGATATCAATTCAACATGATTCTTGAAAATACAGAACACCAGCTCGAAACTCCAGAAAACAGGTGTACAAGTGAATTTATGATTGCATTGAAGCAACAGAAGTAATATTTCTGAATGTTAACGATACAAAGTACGGCAAAAAGATTCTGCTGGAGTACTCACTGAGTTGCCAACTCAAAAAATATGTTTCTGCTAGTTTTGCAGCCAAAAATCACTAAAAAGCACTAAATTTAAAATACTAATTTAGCACTTTTTGTAGTGCTAATTTAAGAAACCCACTGAATTTAGCAAAAAGGTGCTAAATTGGCAATACTGAGTGCTCACCTTCACCTAGAGTTTACCCGTACATTTGTCATACATGGAAAATGAACTGAACAGCAAGGCATCAAACTCGATTATGTGGGGGGATGGAAAAGCAGATATAACAGTTCAATGTGTGCGGGTGTGTGTGGACAAAATGAAGAGATAAGAACTTTTCAAGGACAACAATGTACCATGGACTTAGTTATAATCAATATATAGAGTTTATACATAGAAATTCACAAACTTGTAATGAATTCTTATTGTAGAAGTCTGAGGAAATCAACAAAGAAAGTCTTTTTCACAAACAAGGTTCTTTGCACAAGGAAATAATGGAGAAAAGAGACAATGTGGAAACCAAGTTTTAAAATACAAATTTTTATTTTTGTGATATGTTTTGCTTTTGGAAGCTGTGAAAAACAAAAGAGAAGTGAAAATGCAAAAAAGGACAGGGAGTTAGTAGATTTATGGTCATCATCAGCAGTGGATAAGGAGGGGGGTGTATAAGTATTCTGTACGCATAATAATGGATGCATGTGTCTTTTAGATGTTCAGTGGGAACACATACTGTAATTCATACAGAAAGTAGAGCCAGACACCTACGGGATAATAATTCAGCATTACTGTTTCTTTACCCTCATTTATGGTAGCAATAGCATTGATATGTCAAATTCTTAACCACTATTTTTGCTACAAACAAAATTATACATTGCTTTGTATCTCTGAATGCTACTGTTTAGTAAAAGGCAGTAAGATATGTCTCTCATCAGCCTCTGGATCGTTCCTTGTTTAAATTTCCATATTTCAAAGTTCTCTCTCATCAGCTCTTTATCAATTCCAGGCCCCGTCAAATGGGGGGAAACCATAGACACACAAATGGATACTTATGTCTAAATGCATTTTATTTAAAAAAGACTCCAATTATACTTATAATCTGTCTATAAGTATACAACCATTTTGAATATCACGAGAACTCTTTGCATCATCTTGATATATCTTGGCAACCATTCAGAGGGAATGTTACACAAACAATTTCCTTTAGAGTTACTCAGTCAGCAGTGAGATGCCATTGAGTGAGCTTGTATACAGCGTAAGTGTGACAGTCACACAGTGCACATAGATCAGCAAATATGCATCAATGATTTTTTTAGCAAAACAATGCATCACCCAGGTCTGTCACCTCATCCAACCTTCAAATTTGGCTCACTGCAATTTTTGGCTTTTCCCAAAACTAAAATTGACATTGAAAGGAAGATGTCAGACCATGGACAAGATTAAGGAAAATGTGATGAGGTGGCAGATGAAGATCCAAGAAGAACACTGTTCAGAGTACTGAAAAATATACCGAAATAATTGAGAGAGGTCTCAAGAGGAGAAGCTTGGAGATTTGCTAATAGATTTTTATCTTTGATTTATCACTATCACTTGTGTCACTGAAAGATTTGAAATGTTGGTATAGATTGATAGAAACAAAACAAAAAACACCAAAAGAGCAGCAACAACAACAGCAAATACCAAAAGAGCAGCAACAACAATAACAAATACCAAAAGGGCAATAACAACAGCAAATACCAAAAGAGCAATAACAACAACAAACACCCAAAATCTTGCACAGAGCCAAATTTTTATCAAGATTGTATTGACAAAAAAATTAGTGAAGCTTTCAGAAATTTTATGTCACACTGAATAGTTTTTGAAAAGCATATTTGCTAAGCTTGATTGAATCTAGTACAGGTTCACAATAGACTGCATGATAAGCTTGTTGATTGTTTCTCTATGATAGACACCCTGTGTAGCTATTCATTAAGCTTAATTTAGTCTAGTCCAGGCTTACAACAGTAAGACATATGAAGATCATTAGACCAGCAATAGCCAGACCAGCTTGTCAACCATCACTCCACAGCACAGGTGCTCTGTGCATGAGTGATACACATGTATTGCTGCTTTGGTGGTTTAAATTCATTTTCCTAGTAGACTAAGAGTTGAAGGGGGAGCACTTCTAGACGAGAGGTCAATCTATCGGACAATCTTTTCCTGATGTAGTTTTGGGCACAAAATTCTAATCTGATAATTTTCTGCAATCTTCTATTGATAAATACTAAGATGATAAATACTAGACGTAAAAGATGACTGATAATTTTCTGCAATCTTCTATTAATAAACACTATGATCACAATGATACAATTGATTGATTTCGAGTTAAAGATGTTTTAATCAACACATGTTGCTTTGCCAAAAGTCTATGATAGTCCCTGAAGAATACTGCATGATTAACAAAACAATAGTTTTTAATATTTCACAAAAAAGACAAAAATATGTTTAAATAATAAATCAATCTTGCTGAATGGAGTTAAAAAAAAAAGTAAATATGTACATTAAATTATTCATATTGTCATTTTTTCCAGTTGTCAAAAAAAATCAAATACACTGGTTTTTACTTGATGAATGAGCCCCTTCAGTGACTACAAATCCCAATAAGTCTAAAAACTTTATCAGCAAATTCAAGGCCTGTATCCCCCACTCAATGAAAAAATCACTGTTGACTAGTTAGAGGCATGAACCCTTCCACCAAAGTAATAATTAAGAAGGTACCTAGAAAACTAATTTAATACAAGTGTTTGTTTTTTTTTTACTGAATTGATAAATACAAAAAAAAAAAAAAAAAAGAGTTAGCCAATACTTAGATTAAACCAAGGATAAATTATACATTTGCAACATTAGATAAAAGTATTATAGACAAAACTGATTTTTGCCAGAGATAGATAAATCTATCTTGACCTCATTGATGAAGCAAGTGTGGTTGATTTCATTTAAATATCTCAATTTTGTATGATGATTTTTTTCAGCCAGGGTATTTCATAGATGGACTGGATAGAAAAGCAGAGAGTTTGTGTAAAGATTTGTTTCAAAGTTGGGAAACCGACAAAAGAAATAGATGAAGTTTTGAAAAAGGCAGAACTTCAGTCAATGATGACTTAAGAACAGGCAGTCTTTCATTTCCAGAAAACCAATGAGAACATGATCAAAATTTGCAAAATTATTCATGCAAATCTGACTGTTTGAAAAATTGCAGAAGATGTAGGTATAGCTTACAGTTTTTGCTAAGACATTCTAACCGACGAAGATAAGAAAATGTTTGTTTGTGCGTCATCTCCTGATCAGAAAGAAAATAGTGGAAATTGCAGAACTTTCGATAAAGGCCAAAACTGACCCACACTTAGATAACATCAAATGTTTCGTTCACTGTTTTTTTAAGTTTGAAACAAAACTTCACACAGACTTTTCTCTTCAATCCTGTTCATCTGCAAAATTGCGGGACTGAAAAAAAATCTAAGTGAAAAAATCATAATAAAATAGAATTAAGATATTTAACCATATTTGGTTCACAACATGATTTCATGTTTCTATTTTCACCATTGCCTGGGCAGATTTGAGCTTTATATGTAGTTTGTTAATTTTTTGATCAAACCTTGTAAAATCATGATATCTAATGAGGGACCACTTTCTCTGAAGATATTCAGCAGTGCAACAATAACCAGCAAGCAAAACAGAATAGGCAAACCTTGTTTCAGCTCTGGCTAAGATCATTAGCATTCACACTCTTGAGTGAGGCATGAATCTACCACTCCCTGTGCTGCCCCATTACAAATTATCCTAAGATGCTTTGCCGCTGGTATGGCATGGTAGAGTGGGGGAATGGAGCAATTAGGCACACCACTCTCCCATAACTACCTCACCTTGCCAGTTAGTAGCAGCAAAAGGCTATTACCATCATGGGCAATATTGAAAATGATCAAACTGCATTCTCATTTTTGCTATAAAAGGGGGAAAAAAGAACAAACTCGATAGAAACAGTCACCTGACCAACGTCTTTTTAGCAAACTGCCATGTGGGGGATGATCAATTAAAAAATTGGGAAAAGTGTAACCAATGAATAAGTTACTTCTCTCACATTGTATTGGCAGTGATCATAATGAAAAATAATTCTGAATTTTCCAAGATTAATTGACACAATTTAGCATAAATTTGCATACCAAACTGACCCCTCCCCATTTTAAGGGGGGAATGAAAAATGAAAAAAAAAAAAAAATGTTTTTCTATAGACACAATTTTAAGCCCTCCAGCACCATTGGCACAGCCTATATGCATCATACATACATACATAACGAGCCAGACCAACTTAAAAACTTGAGAAACCTATGTTGACAGTTTTGGTTGACAGTTTTTAACAACTGAAAAATCAAGATGAAAGAAAATAGCAGGGAAAAATTATTAATAAAAAAAAAGCTAGGATATAATGCTTCATTGCCTACACAATAAATGTAAACATGAATTGATTAAGCATATTCAAATAACTGTCGATGTACATGGTCAGATTAATTGAAAATGTATCTTTTGATGTTGCATTGTTTGGCGAAAACCAAATCAAAAACTCTCCATTCATTTCTGAGTTATTAAGTGCGAAAGACGAGTCAGGTTGGGTCAAAAATATTTGGGGCATCATAATCACAACGATACAAAAGAGTCAAGCTATTTTCTGATATTTGTTTTAGACACTTTTCAATGCTCTACCACTTGGTAAAAACATATTTAGAAAATCTTTCTGTCCCCAAAAGTAATGTCATATTAATTGCAAAAAAAAAAAGAAAAAAAAAAAAAGGGAGGTAACTGCCCCCACTCATAACTAATGGAAATTACTAGGCAATAGTCCCGGAATTAATATCGGAGGTTACCACTTGATTATTAGGCAGTTAGTTAAATGCATGTGTCTCCGTATTCCTTAGTCAACTTGTATTAATCATCCATTAAAGCCAATGATGCTTTAATCATCAATAAACACGATCACCTGACAAACAAAATGTTATATTGAGACACTCTGGAAGTGCCTTGCTTAAAAATAATCACCATAATTCCCCAACTTCTAAAAACTACCACACTTGCTGCATATGTAAATCTTAAAATAATGGGGTATTGATTGGTGAAACCTTATGTTTCTATCTTCATTGGTTTTTAAGTTATCAAGCTGCTAAAAGTGTAATGTGCAGGTCAAGTCATTTTTTTCCCCCAATCCTTGAAACACAAGATATCGAATGGTGAAGATCATATGCTTTTATCTTTTATAGAACTATCCCATATCTCAGAAACTATAAACAATACATTGAGAAGAGCAACCTCACTCATGGCTCAGTCACAATGATTTACAATACTTCATCTGGAAAAAAAAAACATAATAATAAAAACTCAATTGCTTTAATGATAGTTTACTGATTTCAAATGATTTTTAATAGACAGGAGAATAGAACAATATCTTACAAATATAATCTATATAAATCATATTGTCGAAAAATGAAAATTATTTGCGTTTGCTCATGCTTTTTAATTAGTTATAATGAAAAAATTATTGGACAAAAAAAAAAAATCAATAAAATCATGTTGAATTTTATGCTGAAATAAGTATAAAAACTTGTTGAATTCTGAGCTCTTCAATTCAGTTTCAAACCTCAGCTCAGTTCATTGAGTCAGTTTATTAACTACTAAATTGCAAGCTCAAACCATGGTTTGAAGTGAGAAAGAACTCTACTGGCAGATCCACAAGCTAAAGGCAGCTGATTCAAAATATGTTGGATCATAAAACAGTTTTATACAGATTCATGTACGCACACATACAGTTTTTTTTACAAGTGTGTACATAAACACAGAGTTTTATACAGACATGTGCTCATGTTTCACTGGAAAGAAATGAATATTGTAGTACACAAAAATTACGGTCTATCTTTTCAACTCTTGGTCCCTGCCCCTGAGAAGAAACGGTGAAATCTATTTTTTTTCTAAAATGTTTTTGTCGGATTCATTTGATTTCCAAAGTTGATTAGCTGTGTAAGCCAAATATATTTCTTAGATAAAGTGGAGTAGGTTGCATTAACTATGGGCGTGTACAGAATTTTTTTATGTATACATTCCAGTGTAGCACCTACTTTCATACAGATATGGGTACAAAATTAGACACAATTTGATTAAAGACAATATGTGTTAACTTGACTCTTCCAAGACTGAACTATTAGAGCACTTAATGTCTGAATTTTTGAAAAATTTATAAAATCATTAAAAAAAAAAAAGCCAAAAACATAATCGTTATTGTGGTTTGACTTCTCTTCCATAGTGTCAGTAGCCATATGCCTTCTTATATAAAATGGATCACGTTTTATAGTTATCAAAATTTGCATGCGAATAGAGGATGCTGCTTCTGTTAAGGTTAAAAGTTAACTTCTTTGAAAGGAACCTCTCTGCTCTTTTTTTTTGGTGGTACATGGTTTGTAAGTTAGATGTACAGTTCATGTTGCAGTGTTTTGGAGTAACTTGAGTCTAGTTTACGGATGTGAAGTATTTGGTTTCTTTTTGCCACCCTCTTCAAGCTGGTTTTCGGTCATTAGAATTGTGTAATGACGACTTCAGATGTCAAAGGATTATGTTCAGTTAGGTTTTTTTGACTTGCAGTTTAGTTTACCTAGAGGGGGAGGATTGTGAGCTAAAATGAGACTATCGGTTTTTTTTCTTTGCTATTTGCCTGTTCCAAATACATTCATTTAACGGTTCAAAGATTCATTAACAAACAAAATATTATATCGAAATACTCTGGAAGTGCCTTGCTTAAGAATAATCACCATAATTCCCCAACTTCTAAAAACTACCACACTTGCTGCATATGTAAATCTTAAAATAATGAGGTATTGATTGGTGAAACCTCATGTTTCTATCTTCATTGGAATCCTTGAAACACAAGATATCAAATGGTGAAAATCGTATGCTTCTATCTTCAATAGAACTACCCCATATCTTAGAAACTATAAGCAATACATTCATCAAATCAAAATTTTTCCATATTCTGAAGACTGAAAATCATGATGGGATGAATTTGGTTGTCCCATTAGACATTAATCCAGAGACGGATCAAAGCTTAGACTTAACAGATCCTATAGCCTCACATCTTGCCTGTTTAATCACTTGATAAGAAATAATTTCTGCATGGTCTTCATATCGTGATGACCCCAATGTCTGTAGCTGTGAAATCTGATTTACATCCAAGTAGAGTTCTAAATCTCAGTTGTTATACAAACCTCTAGGCGTATATATCCCATGAGTCTCTCAAGGGTTAAAATGTTTGACTTTTGCATCATGGTCATATAGTGACAATTACTACTGAAACTCTCATATTCATATTCAAATCGGAATGTTGAATAAGTGTTCAAAAGATTGAGAATCTACTTGGGCAGAATTTAGAAAGCCATTCTTGCAAACCATTGGTAGGGAGTTGGATACACAGAGGTTGTCCCACTAACATGGCCTTGTGACTGACTAAACTAAACATAGTATAGAATTACTGAAAAAATTATTTGAAATTACAAGACCAATGTGAAGGAATCAAATTGCAGATACAGATCTAGAGAATTGTTAAAACTTTGTTTACAGGACCATTGTATAGAAGTCAATGTGCCATAAACCATGAATGATAACTATGTGCAAAAACTAAAAGATGCTTAAAAAATTGTTTGGTACTATATTACTAATTGAAAACCCGCTTATAAGGTGAGACTTTTGTTCAGATAGACTGACAAGTAAACAAACCAACATACTGAATTATATACACACATACATATATATATATATATATATATATATATATATATATATGGATAGATGCTGAATACCTATCCTATGGACACACTAATCTGCTAGCATGTATGTATATATATATATATGTATATATATATATATATACGTACACACACACATCTCGAACAGAAAGTAAGGATCCAGTTTTGCATCATAGTTACATTATGAATAGAGTCCCCTTGCCTCTAAAAATATTCAAGAATTATTTTTTTCTCAAAACTTTTTAATCTAATTTTAATTTAGGAAAAAATCTTCACTTCTGACCCCTTCCTGTCACTTTACACACCTAATTATATATGAATTATATATGTCGATATAAAATAAGATATGTATTTGGGCTAAAAGTAGGTTCCACTTTAGTATTATAGTTACATTGAAAATCAAAACCCCTCTCTAAAACCCTTTGAAAAATATTTTACTCAAACTTTTTCTTTCAAGGCCTCTCCCCCAGTTCCATTGAGAAGGCATGCCAAATTTGGTTGGGCTGTACCCATGTCTAGGTACTTTTCATAGCATGACATACAAACAAACAGATACCTCTCACTTATGTATTTACAAGTACCTCTTACATATTTATTAGATAAAGCATACAGGTCAATGCGCTATAAATTCATAGAAGAATCAGAACCTTAGATGTGTGACTGAAGACTGAGAAATTACTTCAAACCTGTTCATTGCTAAGTATATTTTTGAACTTTTAACTCTTGCACCAGGTTTTTCCCAGATAAAAAAAATTGATGAAAATGGCATGTTCTCATTCATTAGTTGTCATATCATGAAAGCAAATACACAAATTCCCTTTGAAGAAGATGCCGCCATCTCGAGAATGAATAGCATACAAGTTATCTCGTCCATTGCAATAGACTGAATAACACCCGATCATAAGATGAGTTATTTTGTCCATGGCACTCGACTAACAACTTGCTAAAATGGGTTATTTTGTCAGTGGCAGAGAATAGGTCAAAAGCTTATACGGCAGTATATCACCATAATCGAGGAGTCATTGTGCCACGTTCAGAACTGTAATCAGATGTGCATTTAAATGCCTATTCAAATTTGATTTTGGATCTTGTTGGACACTATATGACTCTTTATAGAAAAAAGTCACTGAGCCATAAAAATATTATAAAACCCAACAACAAAAACAGTTTAATAAGTAAATAAACTTGAAAATTGAAACAAATAACCCTTCTAAATAAACTAATGAACAAACACAAATACACCACACCTACTTACACATAAGAAAAATTCACAATTCACTTATATTTTAACTTAGGTCACCCCCACCTCAAAACTATAACCACACAATCCAAACCTATGTACTTATTCACCTACTCTCAAGGAAATTCAATAAATATTAGTTAAATTCAAATTTAACTGTCTCCTGGGCAGTGCCTGGAGTATGTCCAGATGCCTGTGGCAAAGCTGGCGAAACTAGGCAATATCTGGACTCACTCAGCAGATTTGGGGAGAAATAGGAGCAGCTTGTCCTCCTTGTTCATTGATGCTTTAAAAAATGGTATGTTTTTGTTATTTTTTCAATTCAGGCGATTTTTGAGACTTTATCTCTTCAAGATAAGAGACGCTAGAATGATATAGATTATGAAATTTTGTAGGCCATTGATAATAATCTTTTCCTTCCTCAGACATAGCTCAAGTGGTGCTCTAGATCCTGAGTTACAATCACGTTAAAACGGCTCTCTTTGCTTATGATAAGATGCAATTCGGAGCCCTCTTTAACTTTTTCTGAAGAAAAATGAAAAAGTCTTTTCTTGAGCAAAGCTGATAACATTTTGAAAATCTACATAAAAAGTTGATCCTGACAACAAATTTTTAGTACAGTAGAAGTTCCTTTTATGGAATGATGGTTAGTTGAATAGAGAAGAAATAATTTGGTTACCGTAGCACAGAACAAAGCACTTGTCATTCCTAGATCCGTAGTGACTGAATGGGTGAAGATCTGAGCTAAAATTTTACAGGACTACGCTTTAGATCCAGAAAAATCTGGAGCCTAAGTTAGAGATGGTTAATTAGGACTTATTCCACATATGCAATGACCCATATATATCTATACTATTAAATCATATGCATGATAATAATGATGTATTGGTCACACAGATTTATTTCACAGCTCTCAGTTTCTTGCAAGCAGCTAAAAGTGGTCTGCATTCATCAGGTGAACTACAATTCTATAGATATTGTGATTGTTCAGTTTAAATACATATTCATTTTTCAATTCATTCTTTCTTCTTCCTTGTTTCAAAATTTTCAGTCTAGACAATAAAGTTGGTCAAGGTCATCCAAGAATGAAGTCATTAGCGCCATTTAAGTATTTTTTTATGATGACATGATTTGTACCTGTGAGCATTGCTCTGTGTCTGTTAAGATGTTTGTGTGTAATTCTATTTTTCTTTTCTATATGTTTTTATGTATCAGATTAAATTAACTGTTTCATTGTAGTTTAAAATTTCATTTAAGTTATATTGTTATCCATTTTGTATTATTACAGGTGTTTTTCGTATTTCTCTCCTTTATATATATATATATATATATATATATATATAAATAAAAGAGAAAATTTTCACAGTCAAATATCAATAATATCAAAGCATGTGAAAAACAGAGGAAAAAAAAAAGAGGAAAATTACATTTACAGACATTGGGAAATAAGTGACACATTTTTTTAAATCTTATTTTAAAAATGCTTGGTAAATGACTTGAAGAGTATTTTTGAATTGGGAAGACATTTACCATCTTGTTGGTTTTCAAACTATGATGACATCAAAGATGGCACACAATGGATTAAACTTGTCATATCTTATTACTGGCATGATTTGTATGAAAATAGGTTCAATATGTTGTAGTTAATGTTTAAAAGATTAATAGCAATGCTCTGATAATGGTTTCTGGAATTTAATGATAATTCTATTCATGTATGTCATTTCTTTTTAAAATAAAGATTTCTTGATATTTTACCATGAATAAAGAAATATTAGCATAAAAGTGAACATTTACAAAAGGTTTCACAAACATGTTCAGCAATAGTCAACTGGTATTTTGCAAGGTGAATGAAGTTTCCAATGAATCGGTTGGAAATTCTTATCCATAGAATATATAAATAACCATACAATAAATAGGTAGCCTAGGTCCATATTGTAAAACCAGTCTTCCTTCATGATTACCTGACATTAGTTCACAGTCCTGTTATAAATTAAATAGGTCATAATGAGTCCAAGGATTTCTTTCTCAGCTCTGTGACTAACATAAAGAAGAAAGAAAAAAGAAATCAGGTGATATAAAGCACTTTCTTTATAGACTTTTATATCTGAGTGCATTTACACCCACAATAGTGTGCATGCATGTGCACATCCAAGTATATATTTATGCATGTTCTCTTTCACATACACATGTGCACAGGCAATATATATATGCATGTATATATCAAAATAAACACACACCTCGTTGAAAATAACAGACAGTATTCAATTTTTTCATTAATTTTTCTGGTTTGCATACAAACCTTTTATCAGTGTCATTGAAGTTTTTTAAAAACATTCCTAAGTTATTGATATGAGATCTTCCGATCTGCATCAGTTATTATCAAAAAAAGGTAATTCAAAATTTATTCAAAGAGTAATCAGTACTACTTGTTACAATTTTATACTTATATTTCAACTGCTTTTTTTCAACTAGCCTAATAATGATTAAATCTGTTTGGAATGTTTCAAAAAACTTTAATGACATTAAGAAAAACTAACCAAAAAATTAAATAGAGTTTGTCTGTATGCTAATGTATGTTTAAATGAAGGATCACTGCCTTGTTATACTCTTATATATATATACACACACACATATATATATATATATATATATATATATATATATATATATATACTAGAGAAATTAAAGCGCAATTCTGTATTGTGTTTGAATTTTTTTTCTTCATTGATAAAGAATAAGAAGAAGACAGGTCATATGAAGCACTCTCCAAACAGACTTTCATTAGGGTGTATGCATGTTTGTACACACACACACACACATATATGTACAAGTATGACACACACAGATGCAAGAAAATTCATCTTGTGTCTTTTTTATTGTATTCACAATAATTTTTTTTCACTGCCCAATAAATGTATAAGCAGGTGACTTGTCACAATATCACGGCCATATAATTAGACAAGTGCCATGGACAATACAATGAGACAACGTTTTTACAGTTTTCTCATTCGATGAGAAAGCTTTTTTTTCTTTTTGTAAAGAAACAGAAGAAAAGATAATTCCCCCTGTTACTATGGACATAAACCTCTGAAATGTACATATACAGAGCTGGTCCATCCATTGGGCAAACCTAATCTGTTTCCCTGGGCACAAAATTCATGTCTTGCTTTGGGCGCATGAAACCCTTGCATCAGTCCTTTACACATACTAAGTTGATAATTGTCGGTCAAATTCACACTTAGATATTTTCTAAATTGAACTTACATCATTGTGAATATTATTCAAACATAAAAATCAGCCCCATTTTAGAAAAATTGACTTTTGTCAACAAGAATCAACATTCTTACAACTAAATACATTGTTTGGTGAATAAATGTGCTTTGATTTGCATTTTCTCTCATGAACAAGAGAAATTATTAGAAAATCAACAATCTATATATCTATATCTATATATGAATCACACTGGCAACTGTTTAGATCAATGGTAAGAGCATCACTACGTTGAAGTGGCTACCCATTGGTGGCAGGTTCAATTTCTGCAGCATTCCTATTTTCTTTAATTGTTTCTTCTATTTACATTGACTGAATTGAGTGATATATTAACCGTGTAATGACGGGAGATCATTACAAATAAGTTTATAATTCATATATACAAGTTCTGTGTGGAAAATATCTAGCCATGTATTATGGCAAAAAAAAAAAAAAAAAAAAAAAAGCCTACAGAAGGTAATAGCACCTTAGTTGTCTTAAGAAATTCCCCTTCGGACCTCACATACTTATCTGAGCATCCCTTCAAATAACCAATAATCTGCAAAGTCCTTTTTTGGAATTACCATCATTTGCCACATCACCTTCTTCTCAATATTGTCCATGGTCTTAAATTTCGTCTTTTTAAATGGTGAAAAACTAGAAGTTGCAGTGAGCCAAATCTGGATGTAAGATTGGCTATATCAAGGTTATCAAAATGGCTGGATACTTTCTGACAGATCCCATATAAAGATGGTGGCGCACAAATATCATATTCACAATCATCCATAATTTGATGTCATCAAAATGGATTCAATACGTATGGATTCTATGATTTGCAATTGAACATCTGATCATTCTACTCCTCATTCTCACATTTCAGATAGTCTATCTATAGTGAACTTTGTTTTTTAACACTAGATAATGTGTTGTCTGAGGAGAAAACATGACTTTTTTTTATAAGAGTTTAATTGGGGATTCAATATAGCTGAAGTAAAGAAAGACATAAATTTGGGGTTTGGAAAAAAAATTGCCAGTGAGCAAAAGATACATTCATGGTTACAAAAACTTTGCTCCGTGTGGCTTGAGGAAAACCAAATAAATGTCATCAACAATGACCAATTTAAAAAAATAGTCAAAGATAAGCCCAGGACAAAAGTGAACCATAGAGTTTATCCTCTGTCTCAGGTCACTGATTAGCAATAGGAGAAGTGAAAACAGATTCCATAAGAATTGAAAGAAAATTAGAAAAGTCATATGCTCATTATTGGTAAAAGATCCATTTCTGAAGCATGTAATTACTTATTGATTAGTACCATTATTCCTTGCCATTCATGGAGGTTGGAGCACAAGGTGGGGTGCACTGAATACGCAAATAATTTTTGTTGACCCTAAAACCATAAATCTTGTACAATGAACCTTTTGATAAACAAACCCTTTACCATTCCAATATTGTAGATGTGCAAATGAATACAGCAAAGCATACAGGAAAAAATATATAATTGATTATCAAAATCATGAATTTCATTAAACTGCTGTACAGTGGATTGGAAAAAAAAAATTAATTTTCGAAATTCTGTTTGACTAACAGATTTGCAAGTGTAAACCAGATTTCAACCATGATTATTTCTGGGTTTATATTATCTATATCAATATTTTTAGTTGATAATTTTCTGCAATTAATAAAGATTATTACAATATAATTAATAGATTGAAAGTTCCAGGAGTTTTTACAGATATGGGTCATTTTTTGTCAAAAGTCAGTGGTAGTTGCTATATTATAAATATAAATGCATTTATGATTTCATAAAATTTATATGTTTGGTTTATGTTGAATAAAATATTTTCAACGATGCCCTTTTTTCATGGTACATAACAAAACTCATCCAAAATATTCCTATTAAATTATTCAAGATTGAGCCACTAATTATCAAAGCTGTGAATGAGAAACCCATAAATGGCAAAAGATATTTCTTTAATCTTAATTTCAGTTGCTTTTGGTTGCAACAACTCAGCTATCATTTTAAATAAAATTGAAATAAAGAATAAACTTTTCACAAGATTTGAACCTGTATTCTTTTTTCCTCAGAAAGTCAATCTCATTACTTGAGTTATGAGAGCCAAAAGTTGCAGATCAAATCTAACCATATCAACTTATTCTTTATTTCCCCTAAATGCTCAGTGCTACCATATTTGATGTTCTGCTGACATACACTTATACTAAGATTATCTAGAATTTCATTATAAGATGAAACATTGTCAACCATTATTAATTATCTCCATCTTGATTTTACTTGCTTTTTATCACAACTACTCATGCCATTATCCCACAGCAGTTAACTTTCTTCATTTCCAATATACACTTTTCACTAATAGTTGACACTTTCTCCATCTAATCTATCAATATAAAGGCCATATATATGTATGCAAATTAGTATGTTTGGTTGATGGATAATTGTCTGTCGGGTAGAATCTTGTCATAAGCTAAAAGTTACAATGGATTGGTCCATCTGAAATACTTCAATAGAGCTAATACAACAATAAAAGGGTTGAAAATGTGATCATCTGTTGTCATGACAATAAAGAATACGATACAAGTTTAATAGTGTCACTGAAAGAAAGGAATGATTGAGTAGGTGAGTGGGTTGGTTGGTTGAAGGAATAGAAGAATGATTTGATGAGTCTCTTTCTTTCTTTTTCTTTTGTCCTCTTCCAGAAACATCATCGTCAGAGTAAAAGGGGAATAGACAGTTAGTAGATAGTTGGAGACGTTTCTGGCCCCAAACTTGCAAAAATGGTCAAATGCAAAAAAAATATAAAAATGATTGTTTATAAAACATAGCACCATTGTGGGTGTTCCTGTTGGGGTGGTGGTCTCACCAAACTATACCAAACCAGCCGTGGTTCTGGGTTAGTAAAAGAAGGCAACAAAACGGAATTTCATTTATATGTTTTATATAAAATATTGATTATCAATATCTCTGGGGACGGGAAATGCCTATTCGCAGTTGAAAAGAGAGGAAGCCGATTATCATCTAAGTCAAAATGACGACTGGTCTCTCATGTCACGAACGGTAGTCTACTGAATGGTAGCAGCGGTTGACGGTTACTAAGGGCAGCGTCTAACACGAGAGAGCTGGCAACGACTCTTCACCAAACCCAAATTTTACTCTGCTTGCTTGTTACGAAAATTCTTCCTATTTAAGCCCTTGGTATCGACACTGTATCTCTTGCAACCGACTTCCCTTATCTCTCCCTCTCCTGCCATCTCGACCTTTCCGGAAAAACCCAAAACATTGACTCTCATTCATCTCGCGACGCAGGTTTGTTCAATATCATAAATTAGTTTCCCCCTCTCCCAAGGACTCTGCAAATAACTTTTCTTTCATAAGCTTTTACTCTCTCTCTCTAGACCCCAAATACTGGCCCTTATATCTGGCTTTGTTTTTGAACCCCTGGACTTGACAGATGACACTAGATTGAAAAAATACAGATAACTCAACTTCCCATGACATGGTCATCGAATCGGGAACAAAACCTTTTTCCAAAAGCATTTGTTTTTGCAACCCAGGATTTGACAGATGACACTAGATTGAGAAATCGCAGATGCCCGCACCCGGAAACACGTGATTCTCAACTTGCTACAGTATCCTCAAAAAACACATTATCCCTTTTAACACAGATAACTCCTTTTGTAATAACAATAGTAATTACTGGTAATAACCATAGTAATTTTTAGTAACAGCCATAGTAATTTTCGTAATTTTCAGGACACGGGGGACTCCTGGCCCCCTAGTGTCACACCATCAGCAACTGCGATTAAGTCAAAATTGCTCAATATTTAAATATGGCCAAACCAAACAGTTCATAGCCAAAAGCTTTTTAAAAAGTATAATTAGTCAAATTTGGCCATACTTTTTCCAAAATTCTCTCTATAAAATAGTATTCAACTTTATTTGTAATGAAATAAGTTTCTTTCTAGGACTTTTCATACCACGATATATCAGTGGTAACTTTTCTTACATGATATTTTGTCTTAGAACTTTACATTCAATCACCATTTAAAATAGATTGAGTCACTAAACTTTGAAATTAGAATATTTGATTTATTACAAATAAATTTTTTAATAAATAAGCTTTATGCTCCTGAGTTGGTTGCTCCAAGGATAAATAACCCTGTCAGTTCTACAGGTATACGCCACTAATAATATAATTCAAGATGATGTCATTAATTGTAATGAAAATTGGATTCCTTATGATAATCATGAATATTTTTTTCATTAAAAGAATATTGCTTTTGTTTGACATACACTGTTCTACTTTTCCCATTCTAAATCCAATATTCTATGTTATACAACCTAATCTGTGTGCATCTTTTAGGTTGATGCATTATTTACAGCATTACTTTTTATACAAGTTTGGGAAAACCTAAGATGTCTTCGAAGTTTACCCAGTTCTTTATTGCTAGTGCAATCAGTAATACTTGTAGAATATTGTTCAGTAAGTATTGGGAAAAATTCAGTCAGATGCTTAGAACTTGAGCTAGACACATCAATCAGCATTTTAACATTTGTCTTTCTCTTCATGTTTGACACAAAAGTTATTCTTGGACAAAATAGTTAGGCAACAGAGACTGGATTTATTAGGAGATTCTAAAATGAAGAAAGTCATGTCTAGCTCTAAAGCAGCCTTCAACATCTCAGCCAAAACATATTCTACAAGGACAAAAAGTTCTTTGTTTGGTAAGATTCAAAATGATTTTTTTTTTTTTTTGAATTAGTGGAACTTGTATATAATGTTACAGCACAATGCTTTTGTAAGCAATTGGCTCATTCGAATGATGCATTGAAAGAGAAAAGATCTTTTTATAGGTAAGAAAGCTGTTTAGCTTTTTTACATGACAATTTCTGTGTAACAATATAATTGAATCCGGCCACGTAGTGACCAGCGAAAGCCTGCAATAGATTTATTTAGGTCACAGTCCTGGAGATGAAGGTGAAGGACTTTTTGGAAAAGCCATGGTAATAAGCCTATGGCAACCGTTTTCTGATTGGATCCTTAGAAGGATAAGGCACAAATTCAAGTGACAAGACAAAAAAACTTAGGATCAAGAAATTGGTCATCCAGGGGCCTGAGACTAGGTGGGGGTCATCTTGATTGAACCAGAAGAGTAGATGAGATAAGACCAGAAGAGGTCAAAGATAATAGCAGATGAGTCTTAACCTAGTAGCAGAATTAGTTTTATGTTTTTAATTTGGTCAGAGTTCCTGCTTCGTGTTGGCAAAATATTATTTTTCAAAATGGGGGATTTTTTGTTCCCTATGCCTCATGTTTTTTCTCAATCTTTTCAACATTGTGCGCGTGTGTTTGTCTTTCAGTTAAACTGGCATTTAATTTTCAGCTGTCAACTAGAAACAAATCCACCATCGTAGCTAGCAGCAACAATGATGAGCCATTGCAACAACTTAGACCAAATGCAAGACTACAACTGTCCTCAAGTTGCAAATGTGATGCAGTAAGCAATAATATTCAGTGGTTCTATTACCTTTTATTCATATTAATTCATAGCTATATTCTTCAGTCATCAAAGTATCTGCTCTGATTTTATATGACCGTAAAACCATCTCACAGTTGAACTAGCTAGACTCCTGGAATCTCCATGGGTGTTGACAATCAAGATTATCCATGATCTCATGCCTCGGTTTTCTTTTCACCGTGCCTGTGTCATCTTATTATCTTCCTTATCCCTTCCAATCTTTGTTGCGGGTCCATGATTTTATCTAGATGTTATACAAACATGGATTAGTTTCATGTGAATGAATTTTTCCCAGCCTCTCAGTAAACTACCCAACTTTCTTTTCTGCCTTCTCCCTCCCTACCCTCTCATTAAACTATTTTCTCTCTTTTCCCAACCTCTTAGTAAAGTATCTTTCTTTCCTCCTCTCTATTTAAAATTCCCTTTCTCCCTTTCTCTCTTACTTCTTCAGTAAACTATCTACCCCCCCCCTTTTTTAAGTCGGATTAGTAATACTTTAATTTATATAATTTATTGTAATAAAATGATATTTTTGATACAAGAATTATTTTCATCTATTCAAGACTGTCCAGGATCTAGCCGCAATTTTCTTAATTTTGGATTTCAATAATAAATCCTTTTTTCCATCACAAGTGACTATCTTGTCTAAAAATGACTTCTCTGTGTCCAGCAAGAAGAGAAAATCTTGTGTTTAAATGCTGACATGTCCTTTTGCATAATGAACCAATCTTCCAAGCTTAAGAATTTTTCCTCAAGCTTGTAAAAAATATACTACAGTCAGCTGGTTCACCTGTATTCTTCTGTAAGTCCATGTATTGTATCTTTATTCAAAAGCTCCCTAAATTCATCAATTTTGCCATTTTCAGGCATGGAAGTCAGCTGTCACTTACCTGGAGGGGGGCACTCAAAGCACACATTTCCAGGGGAGGGAGAGGAAATGAGTAAATTTGGTGTATACCTTGATGGCAACACTGTTATATGAATGGTATTCCAATACTAGAGAAGATTCTACACTCACCACCATTTGTAGTATAAACAAGTAGGACCCATTCAGAAGTCAGATAGTGCACTTAACTATTGATGGAGATAAGTAACACAAAGGAGCAAGCACCAGTGAATGATTAGTCTTTTTATATGGGAAGATGGGGTTACACAAAACAATTGTACAGCAACTGCATTATTAAGGTTCTGCAGGGAGGATGCCCTATATGCAGACACCCATGTTCTAAATCTCCTTTTCTGAACTTTTGCAAACCTTTCCTTGAACATGCTTGCACCTACTGCATTACTGCCATAAGGTTTGCTGATCTATTGCTTGACTTTTTTAGAACTTTTCCCTAAAATAACCATGATGAGTATACAGTGTTGAATTTGCAGTCTATATTCAACAATGACATTGACCAAAGTGAAGTAAAAATCATTCATTTCCTGCAAATGAAGAGTATGTGAGCAATAGAGTGCCATGTTGGTCTTGAAAATACTTCTAAGATTTCCCCAACACTGGTGCTGGGAACTTCTGCATCAACCAATTTTCACTGATAAATTGAATAGTTGTAACTCCAAACAGTGTGTGTGGCAAAATGCACCAGACACTTTTTAAAATGTTCTTTCATGACACGTTGGGTTCACTGGTGGCTTCTAGATGAAGTTTGGAATTTAGTCAGCATGGATTGTTGACCAGTACATCAATGCATTATACAATAGAAAATTTCATCATGTAAAAGTTACACTGTGAATATTTAGATAAAACTGTGTTATCGTATCAAGCAGTCTAGATGAATGTTTCTATTGCAAAACATGCTGTTGCACTGACCAATGATGCTTGCTGACTAAACTTCAAGCAGCTTGCTGTTAGATAATTAAGAGGCCACAATTGAACTCAATCTGTCATGAAGAAGAAAAAACATTTCAAAAAGTTTCTGATGTTTCTGCCACGCCCTTTTTGAAGTTACTATTCAATTCATTAGCAATGATATGCAGTTGAATGTATATAAAGCAATCCAATTTCAAAAGGGGACCATTACGATAATGTTAATAGTTTTGAGAAGGGTCATTAACATTCAAAAGGATTTTCTGAGACATCATGTTAACAGTACAAACAAGGAGTTGAATCATTAGAAAAAAAACTAAAAAAATACAAAGATCGAGGTGAATTTCTTCAAAAATAATCAAGCATAAATATATGTTTTCCCCAGAAACAGTTTGGCACAAGACATGAGCATATATAACTGAAAACAGACTCCATTACTGTAAAATAATGACTCACCATCACAGTCAATATGCAAACAACCGTAGCATCAAAATTTGAAGTCATGTAAAAGAAATTCCATTAAAGAATAAATATGGTCAAAATAAATTCAACTTTTGACTTCTCTGGAAAACATTTATAAGAAAAAGTAAAAGACATTTAGATTCTAGAGGGCCAATACGTTATTAATAAACCTGTCAAAATTAGGCTTAAAAAGATCTAGTATGCCAATTTTCAAGTCCATAGACAAAGTGATATGGGTGGGAGCACAGGAATACACAAACATATTCTCATATAGAAACCTTTGGAGGCTTTGTTGTACAGTAGTATACATTCGCAACTTCAAATTTCTTTTTCCAGAATTTTTTAGAAAATATGGAATATGGCAAACAATTGAAGCCATCTAAGTGACAACTTTATAGCTAGAATACTAGGGATAGTGCTGGGGAATTGAAGAGACTTGCTGTCACTTTATCTCCAGTGAAAGATACTGGATTTGACTATGAATAAATGAGTGAAGATGCTTTAAGCAGCATCATTCCCTTCAATCATTATCAATCAATTCCAGGGTTCAAATCAATTTTTCGGAGAAATGAGTGTATGAAGGTTGACCGTAGAGTATCCAGTCATTTTGAACACCCTGAGGACCATTGGCACAACCTTAATGTAACTCAGCAACAAGCCAGAGAGTAACTTCACTGCAAATGTGTGAATGGACTCTGTCATGGGGTTTCTCAGTAGGCAGTGAAATAGCATGGTTGTGTACTGTGCAACTTGTGGATTCACAATGACTAAGCTTTCCCCATTCTTCACGAATCGTGCAGGTTTTTGGACAAAGCATCATATCACACAAGTATGCTAGCCCCTTAAAGTTCAAATGTGGCTGCCTGCTACTGCAGGATTTTCGCCATGG
Organism: Thysanoteuthis rhombus; assembly: GCA_963457665.1. Classification (NCBI taxonomy): domain Eukaryota; kingdom Metazoa; phylum Mollusca; class Cephalopoda; order Oegopsida; family Thysanoteuthidae; genus Thysanoteuthis; species Thysanoteuthis major. Next base: position 6,369,022 of record OY735237.1, read on the forward strand.
AAAGGGACAAGATTTCAGACCGTGAATAAGACTAAGAAGAACATGACGCAGCAGATGGCAATCCCAAAAGAGGACTTTACACACTTTTTTCAATAGATGCTGGTATAAGTATGTGAGGCCCTATGGGGAGCCTTCTTATGTAACTCTTTGTAAGCAAGGATGGCATAAAATGAAGAAGAAATTACCATCAGGTTACATGGGGAAAAATTTTGAGCATTTCCAGACCCACAAAACAACCTTGCGTGAGATTTTAGAGACAAAAGATAGTGCTGCAATGATTTTAATTCTTGAAAAGGCATGCATGATTAGGGTAGGTTAGCAGGAGGTTTTGAGTGTTAACAAATGAACTGTATAGTTCAAAAATGCCTCGGGCTAAGCAGTTGCTCATACTGTTATGTTTCAAGACTTTCACATCAGCCACAGCAGACAATGATCTTCGACCTTCAACATCAAGGCAGATAAACATGGGAGAAGGTTATTGTGAGGGTCTGGGAATGCTCAAATATTTTTCCTATATAAATGAACAATTATTGCTTCTTGGCGTTACAGCGTCATGGATAATTGTGGAAACCTATCCTGATGGAGGTCTTTCATAAAAATGAAGTGGGGTAAAGTGAACTTTAAAAAGTTAGTGATACTTTTACTTGATATCATAATGAATAAAACCGAAGTTATGAAAATTTTCAACTGCCCAAAGGCTTTATAATGATCCTGTTTACCTTTCTCTTTCTAGCCATTTCCCCCTTTATCTCTTTCTATCTATCCCTCTCTTCCTATTTTCCACCTCTCAATCTTTCTATTCCTCTCTCTACAACTATCTTTCTCTCTATCCCTTTTTCTCTCTCAATAACTATCTCAGCCATCAAGCAGATTCAAACCCATACATATTTTTTTAAATTCTATACTAACTCAAAAAATGCCCTTTGACAAAAATCTTACTGCAGTTACTTTCATCTCTTGATTGATTTTTGACAACATTCGTTTCTGTTAAACATTAGATACAACAAAATATTTGTTTCCAAATGATTTTTCAAGTTAATTTCTATTAAAACGACAGGGAAAAAATCATTGTTTCAGAAATAAAAGGGAAAATGTTGTCCAAAATGCTATATAATTTATTGGCAAAAGAAAAGGATATTATACATATATATGCATTTAAAGAATGTAGACTCATTAGTTTTAAACACTGTTTAGTCAGCTTCCCCTCTTTTTTCTTGTATTCCTTTTTCATCAAGAGAATTAATTTTTTAAAAAGGAATAATTTCTTTTTCTCCCTAATCATTCCCCTCCTCTTATTAAGATAACAGTTTTCTTTGTTAGGAACGCTCTCTTTAAGCACTCTCTCCTCAAATCACTTAATTCCTTACAAACTAAACACTTAACATATTCAAATCTCAACATGAAATGTCTTCAGTTCTATCTATCGACTTGAATTGCATTTAAAAATGTACAGAATCTATCACGGAATGTTTAATATAAACAATATTCAGAAATTGACAACCTCCGCTCACCATTTTAGATCATAACAGCACTTTATAAATCGAATATTGTCAAGAAATCTCATCTTAATTTCCATTATTTCATACATCTTACAGATTAATATTCTTCTTGTATTTATCAGTATTTCAACCAAAATGTTCTTCAGCCTTTGTCAAGAATATGATGCATTTGATAGTCTTGTAGAAGTAGGGCTGTTAGAGGGTGGGGCAGGTGCACCAGGGTCCATTAGTGATCTGGAGTGGGGGGAGGGCATAAACTATGCATTAAAAATATTTTGGGGAAAAATACTGCACAAATTTTGCAAAAGAGCATTTGAATGTTGTGTTGTGAAAATACACAAAGGTGTGCATATGTGTCAGTTATGTGTGTATGTGTGAATGAGAGAAGAAACGATGTCATGCTGATCACGAGTGACCAGGTCAAATCATTTTGATGATGTCCAGATTTCAAATATACTGTCTTCAGGATTGAGAGTGGGGTTCATAAAAAAGAAAAATCATGATTTCAAAGGATTGATGGTTTCATGTAACAAACCCCCCACCTGATTCTTTCCCTAACAGACTGAACAGATTAAATCAAAGGAATTATTTGACACGTAATATGGTTTCTAAAATCTTAGCTCTTTAGGCAGTTAGAAAGAAAGGCTGGTTTCCTGTGCTTTTCTAGCACCATATTGTTTTTCACTGAGAATGTTATGCTTTAATCAAATCAGTATGATTTATAAGCAGAACTCAGCAAGCAAAAGAAAAGCCAGAAATGAACAAGAACACACAGAATAGAGAGCATTACTAGATTTTAGTATTACTTCCAAAATGCTAAATTATGAATATTTATCAGCAAAAACTGATCCATCTGCTCAAGAACAAACTGAAAACAGAACGTTTCCATCTAAACCTCAGAAAAAAACTGTTGGTCAGGAACCACCAACAGCGCCCAGAGAAATTACACCGGAAAGTAAATAGAATACTTCTATCTTTAAACTGGGGTCAAAAAGAGAACACTTCAAGCACTTACGGAATTGATATGATATTGGATACTAAAACAAACACATATAGATAATGAATGATCTACCGGAAAAAAAAAAAAAAAAAGAAAAAAGAAGCCCAGAAAATTATGTGACAGAATTCCTGAGCATGAGTGTAGTAGCCAGCATAAATCAAATTATGTATCTTGGAAAGAATTCATTCAAAGAGACGCCTGGAACATTTTCTACAAAAACAAATTGTAGCTGAGAAGACTAACTGGACTAATATTTCATGCTGTCTAATTGATATTATTTTATTTCTATGTGAAAGGGAGTTGGCATTCCGTGGTACCTCTCATCTGATTGACATTGTTCACAATGATAATTTCCTTGGGGCAGTTGAACTTCTATCTCGTTTGAATCCTGTACTAAAAACCCATCCAGGAAAAAGGAGAATGGTTGCAAGTATATTATTGGTCAGCTGACACACAGTATATACTTTGTACATTTATTTTTTTATGTCATTGTCGATTCTATCATTAATGGTCAAACAAGAAGATTAGAAGCTGCCAAGAAAATTTCAGACTCTTTTTCATTCCTCTGGCAATACTTGTCCAAGTCAGAGAATCTTATGATTACAAAATGAGTTTCATTTGCAGAAACTTACAATGCTGATGTACACGGCAAAGAAAGGAATTAATCATTATGAAAACTTTAACACACACTATAGAAACTATGGAGAACTATAAATTAAACCCATGGATTTACTAAAAAAAAAAAAAAAAAAAAAAAAAAAATTATATATATATATATATATATATATATATATATATATATATATATATATATATATATATATGACTATAAGTTAGAAAATTCATTTTGAATCTTAGTGCATCGCTTTGGATTTTTTTTTCTGAGGCCTGCAGCAGCAGAATGTTCATTTTTCATTGCTGAGTGAACTTGGAAACAAACAAACTATATCATTCATTTATAACAAAAATAAAGCAATAAAGAAGTTTGAGTTGGTAAGCAAAGAAACTAACTTTGAAACAGGAATGATAGAAGCTAAAATAGTGAACCCCTTTCAAAATGAATATGACGATTACACAATCAAAAAGAAAAGAGACAAAGAAAATGAAAACTTTTGAAAGACAAATTACAAAATTTCAAACTGGGAATGAGAAACATGTACAAATAAGCACCAAAAACTTTACTTGCTATAACTGCAAAATGAAAATAATTTTAATTTTTGTGATAAATAAAAAAGTCAATGAATATTTATCATTCAAGGGGAATTTGATGTTTATTTAATTAAAATAATATTAATTTAGATAGAAGTAAAATTCTACTGAATATGATAAAAAAAGTTCAAGATAAACACATCTACAACTGAAAAGTCTATGAATAATAATTAAATGTCGAAATGTAAAATTTTTTTGATTTAAAATAACTCAAATGTGTATTTTGTTTTTAAATAGAATAAAAAAGATAAATTGAATGTTAATAAAAATCACAGATGAATTAGTTCTTTGTTTTCAATCAGATCATCAGTAATTCATGAATGTTCAGTCTATTGTTTGATTTACTCCATACACACTGAAATAAGAGAATATACTTAAAAATTTTTCTTCAATTATTTTTCTCTTCAAATTTCATTTACAGTAAAAAAAAATTTCCCATTCAAGTTAGATTATCAGTTTTAAAGCTTTTTAAAGTTTTACCTGATGACGAATCAATCACCCTTTTTTCCCTCAGTCAAATCGTCAGTCGCCAAATGGGCTTAAGGCCAAATCAGATGATGCTTCAGGATCGAATAGAATAGAAATGTAATATGTTGATATTGATCAACAAGTTAATAAAGTAAATAAACTGTATAAGATACATGCGCACTAGAGCAATTGAAATCTTTAAACTCGCACTGAGGCATTCTGTATTAGGTACAAAAGGTTTGCAATACAAACGATACAATGTTCAAGAAAAAAAAAAGACCAAGTCACTTCTTATATAGAAATCTTTTAAATGTCATTATAAAGTACTGAAAAGGATATAGAATTACAAAAGAAGTTATTTCATCAATTTAACCCTTCAAACACTAAAGGTGACTATACTCAATGACAGTAGAGAATGGGATGGGGCACTAACATGGTTAGGAGCACATGGAGATTTCTAAACTTTTTTGTTAATGGTGCTAAAAATTTGTGTTTCTTTTGAATTTTTATTGAGCTGATATTAGCTTGATATGAAGCCTATACATCATTAATTTTACAGAAAGGAGTCATTCCTTTTAGTCTTCAAGTTTTGCATATAAATGTTATTTAAATCACTACAGTCTTTAGAATTTGCTTTAATAACTTTTTTTCCATACAGGGGTGCTCTTTATTATTATGTATGATATAGTCAGTCTATTTTCCTCGTCTATACATTCATTTGTTCACAACATTTCGGCTGTGTACCATACAGCCTTTGTCGGGTGTTATTGGTTCTAGAATGTGTCCAGTTCAATCAAGCATGTGCTCCAAATAGCTCACCAAATAGCAATTCTACATTTCAAAAACAACATCCAGAGGGTGCATGGCCAAAATTTTGTGAACAAATCAACCCAAAGATGAGGAAAATAGTTTGAACAAATCATTTATAAAGATTAATACACCCCATCTTATAAAATTCATACAAGAATAGGTGTTCTTGTTGAGAATATGGGCAAAGTTACAATTGACTTCTAAACATATGTAATATTCTTCAAAGAAAAACCCAAGAACATTTCTGTCAAAACACGATGAAAACAACAAAAATGAAGCTACTAGTGTGTGAAATAATGGAACCACTACATCTCAAAACTTCAGATAACAATGAGGACAACAACAGTGTTGAATAATTAGTGTTTCAGAAGATGAAAATACTACTGAGACATCACAAGAGATTATGCAGTCTACTCAACATCAGGAGAGCATTCAAAATGGTCCCATGATACAACGAAGTGAAATCTCCAATAGGAAAAAACATGACTAAGAACAGTTAGTTTTGACAGGAAGTAAAAGGCAAGATCATAAATAAGTTACTTTTCTGGCCTTTTGTAGAGAAAAGATGATCAAAACTTTGAATTTCAAAAGAAAAGTATATGAACACTGCCAGTCAAAATTCAGCAAAACTCATATCGTAAATTAAACTGCCAACAAAACCTTTTTTTGTACGGGTGGATTTTTCCGAGGCATAAGGATTAAATGCTTAAACTTTCAGCCCTCTAGCTCCATTGGTGTGGCTTGTATGCATGACACATATATAGTCAGCCAGAATCACTTAAAAACTGAAAAAAAACTTATGTTACAATGTTGACAGCTTAGGTTGATAGTTTATGATTATGAAAAAACTCAAAAAAATAGGAATAATCTCCATTTGTATTTCAATTTCAATTAATTGACTTTCAAAGTAAAGGCTTTCAGAATTCCCCATGTGCACTGAATTGCACTTGTTAGTTTTAATCAATGAGGTAAAGTGTAAAATGAGTGGCATGTCATGCTTAATTTTGAAATAAGTAAAGAAATATACAAGTATGCTAGGCCAGATTAAGCTTTTTGAGGCCCTAAGTAACAAAAAAATTATGGTGCCTCCATATATTTATATAATTCAAACTAAAAACAATGCTAAACAGTAAAACAAAATTGAATGAAACTTACTGTAAGATTCATTTACCATAAACACTATGGCACCAGTGTAACATGGCATAAAAAAAACACGACATTAGATTGAGAATATAAAAACAACTCTAAATCCAATTAAGGGACAGCCATTCAGTATTGCTACGTGAAAATTGGATACCTATAACAGAATCATCATCAGCCTCTCAGCATTCATCATTGGACATAGACCTTCCCTAAGATTTGCCAGACCTGTCTATCATGGGCATTGCAGAACCAGCACTTTTTGAATTTACCCAGCTGAACACACCATCTTACTTTCTGTCAGCCATAATTTCACATATGATCTCAGGGGATCTATGTTAAGAGTCATGATGTCCTGCGGTTGTCTGCCAATGTTGCAACATGTCCAGCTCATTGCCACTTGAGTAGAGTTTTCTACCTCTATGATATCTCAGACTACTGTCTTTCCTCTAATGCACGGTGCTGTCTTGTGATCGTTTCATGTGAAGTTGAGCATGATTCTCTCATATGCATGTTGCATGTTTCTTAGTTTGAGGGTCAGTCTTTTGGTTAGATTCCATGTTTTGGCTCCATAGGTGACTATCAGGAGGATGCATTGGTTGTAGAGCCTTCTTTTTAGGACTAAGTACACTATAAAAGATCAACATAATACATCGCAAAAAAAAAACTTACCCTAGCAAACACAGTTTGCACACCTTTATTTTCATTTCTTAAAGAAAATGGAATAAGGAAAATACAAAAATACTCTAGTTGCACCATGGTAAATTCAGCCCTGGAAAAAAAAAACTTTTTTTGATCCCTTAAACACACACCTAACTTGTTTAATGGTTGATCCAGGGCTGCAGGGACATCTTGAATATTGCAATTAATTTTCCATGCAGTTCAAAACCACACCATTCAATGTCATAATTCAATATGTTTGATTTTCATAATTTGTACAGCAATACTTTAACTGCACTACATCAAAACCGTACTATTCAAGGTATTCCTGAATTATGATAGAAATCAAGTGAGAAATGATCTATTATTATTTTTGACTATTTTTTTAATTATTATTTTTGACTATTTTTCTATTATTATTATTTTTGACTATTTTTTTATTATTATTATTTTTGACTATTTTTTTATTATTATCATTTTTGACTATTTTTTTATTATTATTTTTGACTATTTTTCTATTATTATTATTTTTGACTATTTTTTTATTATTATTATTTTTGACTATTTTTTTATTATTATCATTTTTGACTATTTTTTTATTATTATTTTTGACTATTTTTTTTATTATTATTTTTGACTATTTTTTTATCATTATTTTTGACTATTTTTTTATCATTATTTTTGACTATTTTTTATCATTATTTTTGACTATTTTTTTATCATTATTTTTTACTATTTTTTTATCATTATTTTTTACTATTTTTTTATCATTATTTTTTACTATTTTTTTATCATTATTTTTTACTATTTTTTTATCATTATTTTGGACTATTTTTTTATCATTATTTTTGACTATTTTTTTATCATTATTTTTGACTATTTTTTTATCATTATTTTTGACTATTTTTTTATCATTATTTTTGACTATTTTTTTATCATTATTTTTGACTATTTTTTTATCATTATTTTTGACTATTTTTTATCATTATTTTTTACTATTTTTTTATCATTATTTTTTACTATTTTTTTATCATTATTTTTTACTATTTTTTTATCATTATTTTTGACTATTTTTTTATCATTATTTTTGACTATTTTTTTATCATTATTTTTGACTATTTTTTTATTATTATTTTTGACTATTTTTTTATCATTATTTTTGACTATTTTTTTATCATTATTTTTGACTATTTTTTTATCATTATTTTTGACTATTTTTTTATCATTATTTTTGACTATTTTTTTATCATTATTTTTGACTATTTTTTTATCATTATTTTTGACTATTTTTTTATCATTATTTTTTACTATTTTTTTATCATTATTTTTGACTATTTTTTTATCATTATTTTTGACTATTTTTTTATTATTATTTTTGACTATTTTTTTATCATTATTTTTGACTATTTTTTTATCATTATTTTTGACTATTTTTTTATCATTATTTTTGACTATTTTTTTATCATTATTTTTGACTATTTTTTTATCATTATTTTTGACTATTTTTTTATCATTATTTTTGACTATTTTTTTATTATTATTTTTGACTATTTTTTTATTATTATTTTTGACTATTTTTTATTATCATTTTTGACTATTTTTTTAATTATTATTTTCAACTAGTTTTTACCTTTATCCTGATTTTCAGTTCCTTTTTATCACAACTCTATTTTGGATCATAATCCTATGGCAACGATTAAATAGCGAAACCGGGAAATGAAGAGCAAGACCACTGTGAGAATCAAATTCACACCTTCTAGCCAGAGGGGTTCAGTATATGACTGGCCACCTTTAACCATTCAGCCATGGGACTTTATAGTATATTATATTCTAACGGAAGCTGATTTTACACCTTAAACCTAACTTCTTCCAACCAATATTCTACGCTGATGATGTTTACAATCGAGACCTAGCAGTCTTTAAATGCAACTATTTTGTTAATTTTTCAAATTTTATTTTTGGATGAAGTATTGCAACATTATTATTAATTTTGACTAGTTTAGGACATAGGTAAAACTAGTTAAAATTAATGATAATGTTATAATACTTCATCCATGAATGAAATTTGAAAATATAATTTGTACAGAACAACTCCATAGCACAGTGGTTAATGAGATGGAATATCAAATTGGTTCAGTCCTCTGAGAGTGTTCCATAGTCAGGTGTCAAGGCTGGCTTCTTTTCTAGAGGGAGGAAGAGACACAGGTTTAGGAAGAGAGGAAGTGTAACTGAGGTTAATTAATTACCCTGAGTACTTAACATTTATCCTTATTAATGGAGCTTTAAAGAGGCTCGCCATTTTTGAGAGCTGATCCCTTCTTCTCAGCAATAGTTATTTACTAATCTTATTTTTGGCACATGACCAAAAGTATAGAGTGCCAAGTGAAGATTGAACTTAATCATAAAGATGTTAGAAAGGTTGACCCATCGACTGCAGATAACTGAAATATTAGTCACTGCAGCACCGTCAGTCAGACAATGGACAATTCAGACTATTTTCCCTGCTTGTTTTGATGTTTCTCTATTCATAACTGTAAGTAGAAGGGTCCATTTCGTACAGAGAAAACAAACTGTTCAGAAGATCATTTCAAGGCAAGTAGTAAAGAGTTTGGGTGAGCTAGTATCACCTTGTCTCACTCCTTTTTCTCGTTAAAAAGGTTCAAAGTCTTTATGTGGCCTGATGAAGGAATGACTGAGTCGGTAGATGTTATAATACTCTGACATATACACCTTGTTGTATGATAGTGTCAATAACTGAGGATTTTCATCAAATCAAAGGCCTTTTTGAAGTTAACAAATGCTACAGCAAGTAGCATTTTACATTCTGCTGCTTTCTCTTTGAGTTGGTTTTCTGAATGGAGATGGCCAATTGTTGAGTAGCTTTTTCTGAAGCCAGCTAATTTCCGTGGTTAGTTTTCATCAAGCATTTTCGGTAATTCAATAGGTGATCACTCTTGTGAATAGTTTGTGAATGCAGTTGTGTAGGCTTATTGGCTAATAGTTGCTGAAGTCTTTCGGATTTCCTTTTTAAATAACAGTATTATGATTGCATTGTTCCAATCTTCAGGGACTTAGAGGCATAAGTTGAATAGAACAGCCAGTTTCCTAGAGATGACTTTCCCAGCTTTTTTGAGCAGATAAATGGTTATGTTATTGAGTCCAAGGGCTTTTCCTTCCTTTGTTTGTTTGATGGCTTTCTTTACTTTCTGTGGAGTAACTTCAGGGAAATTCTCAACCAGATTACTTTTGGCTCCTGTGTCCTGTTCATTTTTCTCTGTCCTTTATTTAGTGAAATAGAGGATTTTGTAAAATTCTTGGGCACATTTGATAATTCAGTCTCTCCGTTGTTAGGTGTCCATTTGCTTCAAGAACACTAGTTATTTGCTTTCTTCTTGTACCAAGCGATTTTCCATTAGTTTTGAAGTCCCCACTTTTTTTTGAGAATGCTTTTGATGACTGCTGTTGTGTATCTCCTTTTACCTTCATTTTGTTTCTTTTGATGGAGTTGTTAAGTTTTGCTGCTTTGATCTTTTCTCATGTTGTGGTTGGTGATTTGAGGTTTCTGCTTTTTTTTCCAATGACATTTTTAGTTTCTTCTGAGAGTTTACAGCTTGTGTACTCTTTGGCTTAAACATACTGACAACTTTCATTAAAGATGTAGTTATATTGTTGCTGAGCTTGATAATGTTCTCTTATGGTTCAGTGAGGAATTCATGTATATTTTTCAGTTCCAGCTTTAATGATCGGTTGAGCATTTTTTGTATGCTAAGTAGTTGCAGAATATTTTCCTGCATTCTATCATGCTGTTAATTTGAATTTTGCATCTTATCATTCTCTGGTCACTTTGTACATTGATGTGATTAAGGACTGGAATATTTTTGACGGTATCACTCTTGTCCACTAGAGCGTAGTCTATTTCATTTCTGGTTTTGTGATTGGGGCTCCTCAAAGTCCACTTTCTATAGGTTTTCTTCTTGATGAAGATGTTC
>OY735237.1:6384796-6474796 GCA_963457665.1 Thysanoteuthis rhombus
TCACAGACAACCTGCCAACCAACCAAACACAATGCAAGACTGAAATGAGTGGTGTGATAGAGTCAATGGAATATGAGCAAGCTCGACCAGATGATGGGAATAGAATCAGCTAGCCAAGTTCAAATTGCTGCTGAGACAGTTTGTGTTCACTCTGCACTAATGCCCTTGGGAAAGACATGAATCCACCTCTTCTCCTCCCAGCTATGGCTAAATAGCAAGGCAGACTGGGCTCTCTAGCTATGGTTGGCAACCAGTCTAGAAGGTAGAAAACTGATTCCAAACCAGCTTGAAGTAGGATGTGCTCCATCAGGCTATCTAGTCTTAGACACACCCATGATGAAATCATCTGTGGTGCCCCATCAACCCTGCACTGGGTTACAGGATACAATGGTGCATCAGGCAATGGTTAAAAGGCTTGTCTTGCAGATTGATTCACAAGTGTAGCAAGTTCAATCTTCACAGGGTGAGTTACTGCTGTGGCCTGGTGCCAGACTAAGCTAAGCTCTGCAAATTTTCACTTATTCCTGTAGTCTCATCGTTGATCATAGAGCCCCAAACTGCTCCAGTTTCAGTAGTAACAAACTGTAGACTTTTTCTATCAGAATAAGCTTTACAAATACCCATGAAATATTTTAGCTGAAATTTGGCACGGTTTTTCAGTATAACTAGGGGCATGACCTGGTTCTAAAGATAAGGGGACCAAAAACACAAAACAGAAATCAGAACATGTACCAAATGATTTTTTTTTTTTTTTTTAAATCAGTTCTACATTTTTATTTTCTAATCAAAATCAAAACAATCATAAGTTTTATAGAAAGCTCCTAAATCTATAAAGTATTTAAAATCAAATCTTAAAAACAGTTCTCTTTGGTCACTCAATAGAAACTGTTACATGACCAACATCTTTTGGTAGCATACTGTGTTAAGGATGATCAGTTAGATAATTGGTAAAAGGAGTGATCAATGAATAAATAACTTCTTTTGCCTTTTGTTGCGCAATAATAGTTAAAAAAGTTTGAATTTTCAAAAGGTTGGATGCAGCCAGCCATAAACCAAGAATATTTAGAATAAACACATATTGCAAATTGAACCAAAACCTATCGGGGATGGGTGAATATTAAAAAATCAGAAGACGTTTTTTCATAGACATCATCAACATCAGCCTTTTAGGGTCAGTCTTTGGACAGACCCTCCCAATGATTCACTGGACTTCTCCATCAAACTTTCTGAACTTGTGTAGTTGGTCACACCATCATATTTTCTGCCAGCCACAGTTTTGCATATGATATCTAGGGATCCATGTTGTAAGTCCAGTGGTTGTCTAACATTCTTGTAACATGATCAGCCGATTGCCATTTGAGTTTTCTAATTGATTCTATATATCTGAATATCCTATTTTCTCTGATATATTGTGCTGTCTTATGATTCTCTCTTGTGCATATTGTATGGTTTTCAGTTAGAGGGACAATCTTTTAGTAAGGTTCTATGTTCCAGCTCCATAGGTGACAATCAGGAGGATGCATTGGTTGTTTACCCTTCTTTTTAGAACTGATGAGATTTTCTTGTTCTTGAAGGTTGAATTTGCTCTACCAAAAGCTTACCAACCTAGTGTGATTATTTGAGTTCTTTTGAGGATTTCATGGGGATTCATTGTCCTAGGTAGATGAAGTGTTCTACTTTCTTCAGCTCTACGCTTTTTTATTTTGATCATTGTGTCTTTGTCCACAACATATTTGTTGTACATGGCTTTTGTTTTTTCAAGTTCTCTAGCTCCACTGGTGTGGCCTGAACAGATGATTCATAGTGAGCCAGCCTAACAGACCAACTTAAAAACTAAAGAAACCCAAGTTGACAGTTTTGGTTGACAGTTTCTAACATGTATGCTATTTATTTTACATTTTAATGAAAAGAAAGAGAGGCAATGTGAAAGAAGTATGAATCATGCAGTTCAAAACACTGGGAGTTGGGTCAAAGAAACTAATGAGCCCTGGAAGTTCTTCCAAGGTCATGTGATAAAGTAAAAAGAATATCAATGAAAAATAACAATATTTAACTTTTATTAATAAGGGAATTTATAGGTTTTTTTGAAAAATTAAAAAGAGACAGAGGGAGGAGAAAGGGAGAGGGGGAAACAGAAGAGAAAGGGAGAGGGGGATAGAGAGGACAAAGGGAGAGGGGGATAGAGACGGGAAAAAAGGAGAAAGAAGGGGAAAAAAGGAGAAAGAAGGGGAAAAAAGGAGAAAGAAGGGGAAAAAAGGAGAAAGAAGGGGAAAAAAGGAGAAAGAAGGGGAAAAAAGGAGAAAGAAGGGGAAAAAAGGAGAAAGAAGGGGAAAAAAGGAGGGGTAAGAGGTGGGGATATAGATTAACTATGAGAGAGGTGGCAAGTCAAAAACAGATATGAGTACATAAAAAAGAATCAGAAATCAAATGTCTCTGATACCAGGATTCAAATCTTCGACTTCTAACTGATAGGTAAAGCTTTTGTGACATTCGGAGGCAATGGCCCGTGATTAAATCATCCCAAGAGATTTTTTTATGCCTGAAATTATCACTTCTTACACAGGGAACAAAAACAGAAAAACAAAACAAAACGTGAACCTTGAGCCAAGATGAACTTGTTATGTACAATTTTGGCCTTGTGATTTGCTTAAGCCTGTTTTTTTTCCCCCTTTTTAATCAATGCATTAAATATCTAACGGTACAAGTACAATGGTCCTTCCTACGGAGCTAGTAGTATTGCTTTATTTTCACTTCTGATACTCCGAAATTGTTGTCTTTGCTGTTGTATCCCGTTAGGGTTAAGGCTATGTAATTTGGGCCATAATCATTGAAGTATAAGATGCAAAAATAAAGCAATACAACTAATCCTATAGGAGGGACCAGCTTGAGTGTAAGAACAGCATTCCCTCACTTTTGGGGGAAAGTCGAACGGCAATTCCTCACTATCTATATACAATTAAAATTTCCTATTTTAACAATTCAAGAGTAAGAAAAATTAGCCAGTATATTTCCAAATATGTTTATCCCATATGGCCAAAAAACGTCTCTGAAATAAGTTATATTTCAATGATCTTTTTGGCGGGAGGGTTAAAGCCCCAGTTTTCAGCTCTATACTACTGGGGTCCTCACTTTTTAGAGACCAAACTTCTATCTCATTGACTTTTCAAACTTGTACATAAAAGTTTTGGCCTTGTGATTTGCTCAAGCCTATTTTTAACTTTCTGTTTTTCAATCAATGCATTAAATATTTAATAGTACAAGTCAAGTACTATGGTCCTTCCTATTGAGCTAGTGATGTCAGTGAGCTGACAATGGAGTCGGTATAAAAATGAGGGACCAGCAAGCCTGTATCCAGTTTTGATCATTAAGACATTTCCTTTCATTGGTTTGTGCCTCCAAGCAATGGGCTACAAAAGGTGTTGATGAGATTTTTAGAAATATTAATCTGTATTCTTGTCAGCACTAAGATCAAACTGGTCAGAGAATTCTGTGTCTTAAACTGATTATGCGAGTTACCTGGCATATTCTTTAATGTCTTCTGTCAAGGTATTACTCGCCTAACCTCAAGGGCAAATTTGACACAGGTCAGGCTCAATGTAGAGCCCCACACTCATATTCATGGGTTGTTATGAAAATTGTCAAATTCCATTGGCACTTATTCTCTTGTACACATTAGGCATCAAAGGTTAACCCAATTCCTTCCACTGCAATGAGGAGGTTTGACCTTAGGGGAGGCCACATGGAACTGGATGGCTGTTTCTTTATGACCATGAATGACCAAGGGAAATAGATACTCCACTCTGATCCAAGTCCAAAGGTCAAGAATGGGACTGGTTTTGTTCCGCTAGGATAATCGCACTAAACAAATTTGATTTGTATATAACAGTGGTTTCCAACCTTTTATTCACCAAGGGCCCCCATTTATTTAAATAAACTTTCCCATCAAAAGACATCAACCACAATGATTATGATTAGCACTCACACGTTAGAGCAAGGAAGTGTCTTCAATAGGTGGGAAAGAAAAAAGCGAACATCCTAATCTTCTTTGATATAAATTTTTTTTTTCCAAACATTTTTATTACTAGTTTTCTGATTCATGACACATCATATAAAAACTAACTCTTAAATTCATATCAAAAAAGAACTCAAATCTTGAACCAAGGGGAATAACATCTGATCGGCATTCGTTTTGCACTTTTATTTGATTTTCAAAAGATTTCCATTTTGAAGAACTTTATCCATTGATGAATTCTGCGATGTTAGGAGCGGTTTCAAGTGGCTCATGAATTTAAAAGTTAAGACTAATTGATGTATGATTCTCACAAATGGTGATAAAGATTTGTATAAATGAAAATTTCTCTTTTATGAATATTTTTTGTTCAACCTCGTGATGTCATAAAAAAAGCAGTTCCTGGCACTCAATGACTTTTTATGTTTTCCATGGTTGTGTTTGACACATAGAAGACATAAGTTTTTAGTGACTATTTTGAACATTAAAAATCAAGGCTAAACACATGAAAACCATGACTAGCTTTCAAGATATTATTAATGGTCTATCAAATTCCATAGTAAAGAGGAAAAGTCACTCAAGAACTCTTCGAAATTACTTTTAAAAACTAGAGTACTCAGAAAATGCATACATCTGCCAATGCCATCGTCATAAACAAGATGAGAAGCAGCTCATATATAGCTATGATGCAGGGAAGGTAATTGTAAAACATTCCTGGATATACCCCAAAGTTAAATAAATTCTTCCTCAGCCTACAACCATCCTTCTGCAAAATGTCACTGAAAACTTTTGGAGATACAGTGTAGACAAACATGGATGAATGCATGAGAAAATATCTCAAAAACTTGGATCCAACCCAAATCTTAATCAATTCTTCCTTGCTCTCATGGCTCAGTCTTATTGGAAATTTCATTGAGATTCATTAAGGTGGACATACAACTAAAATTCATGCGAGGAAACTGTTTAAAAAAAAACTCCTGGATCCGCCACAAAATTTAATCAATTTGTCCTTAGTTGAATGCCCATCTTTCTACAAAATGTTATTGAAATTAACCAAAAACTTTTGGAGATATTGTAAGTACAAACAGACAGACAGAGAAACATGATTGAACAATCAGGACTGGCTCAAAGGTTCTTGGTGCCCCGGGCAAACTGAAATTCGGCGAAAATCTGACATCACAACAGGGAATTTTCTCATTTTGACAGTTTGTATTCCTTAATTTATTAATTTTCCCTTTTTTGGATTGAATTTGAGAAGTCCCACTATCTCAGACACATGACAGGTGACCTATTGCCTGAGCCAGCCCTGCATACACCAACTGTTGACAGAGGTAAAAATTATATAATAATTTTTGTTTCATCCTCCTCCCAACCCGAAGTGGGCGGATTATTGAGTCAGAGAAACAGTTTGAAAGGTTGTGCCAGAGGTTGTCACAAAATTTGACACGCTAATGCTTGCAATTTCTCAGAAGTATTAACGAAAAAAAAAATTGAAAAAACTTGAATCGAAAGTCTAACTTGATATTTTTTTTTTTTTTAATTTCAAAATCTTTCTTTCCTCCCCCCCCCCCACAAGTCGAACCGTCGAACCGATCAAAATTAAATTATTGAATATCTCACACCTGACCCCGTTACACGTTGTCGTCTTGCGAAGAGTAATTTCAAGTGAAAATCCAGTCCTAAAATGCCCGTAAAAAAAAGATTAAAATGTTCGGGTTTTTTTTCAGTAATCTTTAAAACTATGAAATTTGCAACGGACATCTGTAACGGATTAAAATTACATGCACAACACAGGGAAGGTGGTCCCGATTGAAATTGACTGTGAAAGTTGCACACCTTCGCACACTTGGAGATAAAAACGGCGCACAAATAAGAAAATTCGTGAAAGAAAACCGAGAGATAGATACATAAATTATATTGTTATCGCTTTGAATAAATTGAAATGTCAAATCGTTTTAAAATGGACCAGACGTATAAAATCTGGAACACAAATCAATTATTTCAAGTTTTTTTTTCAAGTAGGCTATTATTTGTCAGTGGTGAAAAACAGTTCGTGTTTAACAGGATGTTAAAAATGTTTTTGTTTTTATTAAACGAATTTGTTCAATGCTTACGATTCAAAAGTTGCACTAATGTTATACGTGCATCAAAGCAAAAACCCAAGATGCCTCTCCTCCTTTGACTAACTCGTTTTGTTATAAGTTTGTAGAGTTAAAAATAAAGTCTGTTGCTTTTCATTTATTTTTAAATTGAAAGAGCAAATGCTTGAAAGAGTCCAGTGAGGTGTGGTGTATTTAAGACGGGGTTGAAAGAAAAAAAAAAGGTGTCGCTTCAAACTGACCAGACCGAGAAGAAGAAAAAAATGAATCTAATTTTAAGAATAAAGTCGCGGAAATCAACCTAAATAAAAAAGTTTTTCAAAGCAGGTCTCCTACTCTAAAGAATTAATTACAGCAGGAGTACGGGTGAACGATGTATTCAAAGTTTGATACGACCCCACCCCCAAAAAAAGACATTCGGAATTTTCTTTATAAGAGAAAATACAAGTTTGTTTGATGTTTCATTCGACAATTTAAAAAATGTCAAAACTTTAGGTTCTTAAACATTATTTTACATAGCAAACTTCATAAAGCAGTTAACTTTTCATGAGTCCATAGACCAGAGAAATAGCATACACGTAATTATAACAGAAATCATCAGGATGGAGAATCAACCCTTGGGACCCTATTCAAGCTAGCGAACAGTACTATTTACGGTAAAGTAATCATGTGATTAAACACACCCTTAATTACAGTTTTATTTACAAGCAAAAAAAGATATACGACTGGTCCACTGAGCTTTTTCATGTATGTATGAACTGGAGAATTTACTTGAAGTAACATAATGTCATTTTTGTTACACCTTACACGCGGTTTTGATTAGTACGGGTTTTGATGCAATACGATTATTGGATTGATGTACAAACTAATGTAATTAAGCAGGAAAAACATGAATTAAGAGACCTTTGATAGTGCAGTTTTGAACAGTACGGACATTTTTTGAATGAATTAACCGCACTAATCAAGGTATACAGCTGTAAATTAACAAAAAATGACATTTTTCTAGACATTGTAAACAGCAATTTTTTCATAGCATATTTTTACTTATAAAATATAATATTTTTTCAATACATGAAAAATGATTTACATGTGTATGTGTGTGTTTGTGTGCGTGTGTATATAAAGTTTGAAATTTCGTAATATCAGCGATTAATAATTTTGGTTTAGGTAAGTAGGTGGTGGCCACAGGTCAGGTCAGGTAAACCGGTGAAATACCTTATTAAATTCACCCATTCCCCACACCAGTATAAATGAAAATTAATGACTACATTTTTGAACTAAAAAAAAAAGTTGTTTTAAAAATACATAAGAAACGTATCTCGTACTTTACACCAAAATTAAAAGTAAACACACTATCTCCCTCAAGAAGTTTGTAGTCGTGTACAGAACTACTGGGACTGTCTTTTTCCCACTAAGTAATAAGTAAAATTTGTAACGCGACATCACCAGTCACTGAGACATAAAAGTAAAAGAGGTGACTAAGAAAAAAGTATTTTTTTTTTTTACCTTACCTGTGTTGTTTGAAAGTGTTATATTCTCAATAGATACAGGTAAAATCTCATTTTCTTTTAAGGACCAAGCAGAAAAGAAGGTGGAAAAAGTTCGAGGTGATTTGGGGGAAAAGACAAGCGAATCCCTGGCGACTACAACAGGTAAAAATGTTGATCCTACCAACACGGCCACATGCTCAGCTCGTAGTCACGTGGGACAGTCAGTTAGAAACCTGCAGAAACTGCACACACGCAAAAAGCTGTAGGGTCGCAGTTGGCTCAGCTGATAGTGACGTCGCCGTTTGGATTTTTACACAGGCTCAGATCCAGTTGGAGCCAACGAACTGGCATCTAGGCTTTAGGATAGTGCTTCACGCACAACAACCTTCAACTGATAGATTCTGTAATTATTATTGTCAAACTCCAGCCCAACTTGGAGTTGATTTTGTTTACCCCCTGTAACAAGAAGAAGAACAAGAACAATAACAATCCTCAGCAAATTTAGGAGAGTAAACTCTCCACTTTCTGTCAATTACGGCACGTAAAACTTAACTGATGTATAAAATTAACATCTTCCTCCTGTGAAATCATGATTGAGTAATTGGATGGCGGCTCTCTTACCAACTGAGCTAAACTGACAAGTCTTATGTATCTAAGAATCTGAATTACATATTAAAAAATACCGTACCAATGTGCTCAAAGTATTGAACCAATGCATAATACCAGCTATGACTTGCGTATGCAAAACATGGAAAATGACAAAACGAACTGACAACCATCTAAATGATTAACCAGCAAAAATAGAAATGGGCGGAACACTTGACAAAAAGGGATAATAACTGATGCTACTTGGGACAGTAGACGTAGTAGGGAAAAAACAGGCAAGAAATGAAGGGCGGGAGAGAGGGTTGGCTGGTAAGACACGGTAGAGGTAAGCATAATCGCGGTCGTCATGGAATGAAATGGGAAAGGCCTTTGTCCAGCAGCGGACCTAAAATGGCTGCTGCTGCTGATGATGATAATGATGATGATGATGATAATGATGATAACATATTATACAAAAGCCTTGTTGGGTAACCAGTCTAGAAAAGGGGCAACTTTGAATCCGCAAACAAGGAGCTGGGGTACATACGGCAGTGTACGTTGCCTTCAGGCTTAATCTGGCAACTCCTGTGACAACACTGATACCAAGCTGTATCGGCACTTGCCCTTTCCTCGGACAACATCGGTGCGTGGAGAGGGGAGGCTTGCTGCATGGGCAACCATCAGTCTACCATAAAATCTTGCCCAGGCCTGCAAAGGAGAGATCGAAAACAAGCCTTTCCGTGGCCAGCTCAAGGGTACTGGCTACTTAGACAAGTTTTTCATGCGTAAACGCTTACACAAACGGAAAGGAGCGCGTGACGATCCCATATTGGACATTGAATGATAGAAATCAGTGTTGTTGGATATTTGTTTTATTTAGTTTCAAGCTAGCGCCTCATTCATTTGTCCGAAAGAATCCATGAAAATCAATTATATGAAAATCGGTTCCACGTGTGAACAGCTTTAACGGAACTTGCAGCTTTAGACTCAACTGGTAAAGCTGTTGGGTCTGCAAACAGGAGCGTAGCTGAGGAGGGAGTCGGGGCGATTTCAAATTCCCTGATCCCGATGAAGTGGGAACCAAACGCTTTATGAACAGTAGTTTAGCTACAGCATTTCTACGAACATTATACAATAACAAATCTCACTGGCAGTTGTTACCGATCTTTACATCAACAAAGAAGAACACCATTCATTTAAATGAATTTTTATACAGACCCCGAGCTTTTGGTAAGTCTGTCTACAGATCCCAGTGAAACTATAACAGGTTTCCCCGCTATCCGTAAGTAGCTGAATTGGCGTAAAGCGGAAAGGTAATTACCATTAATTTATAAGAGAATTTAAAAAAAGTAACCTTGCGTAAGATTTTCGCCACGATTGATGATACTGCTATGATAGCTTCAAAGAATTACTTTGGTTTTGAAAGGTTGCATCGGTAAGTGACAGGTTCACAAAGATGTTTTTAGAAGTCTAGAAAGGATAGTACGAAAGAAAAATTAATGACTCAATAGAAATCGTAACGTGAACGACATCTTTTGGCAGCATGCTGCGTTGGGGGGATCAAGCAAAAATTGGATCAAGGAGTGGTTTTCTCTTGCTTTTCATTTGATCACTAAAAAATTTTGAATTTTCATAAAACAGGCAAGCACAATCTTGAGATCAGTTCATTAAAAGCTGGCATTGCAAATTAAATCTACATCAAAAACTATCTTCTGGGGAAATTTTCGAAAAAAAGTTTCTTCTTGACATAGAGAGGAGCAAAAGTTGAAAATTTCAGCCCTTTAGCTCCATCAGTACAGCTTGTACGTATGATGTATACATACATCCTATAAACATACACATACATATACACACGTATATATATATACATATATATATATTTACACACACATATATATATATATACGTACGTATATATATAGAGATATAAATATATATATATATACATATATTTACACACACACAGAAATTTGACACACATTTACATACACATGTAAAATTGATAGATATGCTCAAATCTAGACGTACAAATAGATAATTATATGTATATAATCTACAAATCACATTTACCTATCTTTGTTGATGATATGCTTTTACACATACATGTCCAAGCTCTTATATCATTTTCAAACACATAGATAAGAAATCCCCATCCCACTTACCTACAATCAGACTTATGACACATTCTTCCTTTGTTTATGTTAATGCAAGTCCTAAATTTCTCAGAAGGAACACACCAACACATACCATCATTATAACAAACATTTCCTCATATCAACTTATTATCACTTACACAGACCAAAGAAGCAAACAGTGATTTCAAAAATTTAACACACTATTCACAATTTCCATCCATAAAAAAGTGATATCAGTGTTTTCCTCGCATCATCTGTCTATGACGATGTCCAGAAAATGGACGAATCGTCAGGAATGGAATTTAAATGATCTAAAACAAAACTTCCAATATTGTCATTCATTCCCCATACATACATACAAACATACATACATGCATAGCCAGTCAAGCAAACCAACTAAAAAACTGGAGAAACTTAATTTGACTGTTTTGTTGACAGTTTTCGTTGACGGTTTTATACTTGCTTATATAACAGCTTGTTGCAAAACAAACGCTGGGCTCTGTTTTCACTCAAGTTTAGACTAAATAGCATAAGGGGTGAATCAACCCAGAGGGCAAAAATGGCAGGAAGTTGGGTTTAATGCAGTGCTCAACACGCGTACGTGCGGGTGGAGGCTACGTAGCCTAGTCCCCGCGGCCTATACCCCAAAGCTGTTTGTACGATCCACAATCCTACCCTTCAGGTGCAGCGGACAGGTGCTGCCCTGGAGCTGGAAACTTCAAGGACAAGACACGCCTCATTTATGCCATCCTGGAGATGAGACACGACTGATCCCAGTTTTAAAAAAACGGAAGCCAAATAAAAGAAGGGATGCAGATAGGAAGATTGTTTGGTGCCAATTCAGAAGTTTTGCCCTTAATGTGAGTTAGTTGAATTTTCACACGAATCGACAGCGAATTTCGAAATAACTTTCGTAAAACCCAACCAGTTTTACTGAGATTCATGCCATCTTCTAAAGACCTTAATTGTGAGTAACGTTTTTAATTTCACGGAAATTGCTCTAAAAAACGAAACATATATTTTTTCATGGAACCTTTCCACGTACATTTAATTTGACCCTGCAAATGTTTTTGTTTTTTTTTTCAACAAAAACGAAACAAAACTAAGATTCTCCATCATGTGAACATACAGCAAGAGTTTTACTGATGGAAATGAGAAAAATTTCGAAAGCCAGACACAAAATATTTATTGTCAAAAATAAATTAGCTCTGATATATATATATATATATATATATATATATATATATATATATATATATATATACATATATATATATATATATATATATATATATATATATATATATTGCATCATCCATAGGCGGCCGTTTCGATGTACTTCATCTTTTTAGTGTGGCTATAGACTCTCCATTATCCCATCCAGTACCACGTGTCAAGAACAAAATCTTCGCTGCGGACCCAGAGACTGATATCCTACCTCTGAGCTACGGAACTGGACGATCAGTACAGCTGAATTTAAGCTATATATTTATTCACGGATAAATTCCCCATCCACCAGAGTGCTATCGATGGTTTGAATCCGAGCAGTAATACTTTAAAAAAAAAACTGTAGTTGGTATAGTTGAGGACGCCGTATGTACTTATCATTAAAGAAAACAGGACCAATAAAAAATTCGTTCTGCGCAATGCTTTAACATAATTGTAATTTTGAAAAAATACTGAACAAGAATATTTTACCATAAAATATTAATGCAGAGGCAAATTTGAACTATCTTATTTTGTGCCACAGCATCAGTATTTTTCGATTATCTTATGTTAAAATATTTTTGTTGTTTTGTCTTTTTTTTAAAAAAGTTTTGACAATCATATTTATACATTGTGCGAGTTTGCATTTTTTTACTGGTAAAGTTCTTTACTGAGCTCCAGGCTAGTCTGGAACAAAGATACTGTGAGTGGAGCACTCAGTGAGAACCAAATTCACTTCCATTACACCTTGGTATTTGTCCAAGGGTATGTGCATCTTGAAATTTGATTGTTACGAGGCCACAAGTGGACATCAAACTCGTGACAGTAGCGAATTTAGGTATTTGGAAAGTTCGTTTTACGCTATTCTGCTTTAATGAAATACTTGGATTTGTAAAAGTTCCTCGCACCTCCGCTATCCGGAATGGTGTAGAGCAAAGGAGCAATTGCCATTGATTTATGTAGGAAAACGATTTTGATCGTTTTCAGACCCCATCCCTCGCAAATAACTTTTTTGTACGTCTGCCACCCTTGATGTCGATGTTCTTCGTCCTCTGTGGCTGATGTGGAAGGGTTGACTTTTGAGTTTGAAGGACGTTTTCAATACCTTCAAAGAACTGCCAGTCGTCTGTCTGTCATCGCATAACTCAAGAACAGCATGAGGTATAGCCACCAAATTTCCTGTGGTTACTAACGGGATTCTAGTTTATTAGGAACTTGACTTTTGAAAGCCTCCCTAGAAATAAGGTTTTAGTGGAGGTACAATTTAAAATGTAATCTTATGTTAAATTGGTCCCCAATTGTGCGTCCAGTTGCCTTCACGCTTAACTAAAAAAAAAATATATACTTTCACCATACTTAAATTCACCGAATGTCTGTCCGTCAATCCATCATCGCATGACTCAGGAACTGTCAGAGATATGTGCAGCAAATCTGCTGTTACGAATGGGAATCCGGGGCAGGTTTTCTTGAAATATTATTTGTCGAAAATTGGAAAAAAAAAATCACAATTCGAGGTCTGCGTTCGCGCTCTCCTTGATAATAAGATCTTTATATTCCATGTATACATCCATCTATTTGATACTAAAACTCTGAATCCATTATTATGTACGTGGCCTCTAATTAGCCGAGATAGTGCATTGTAGCTAGAGTAATAGAATTAAGGTCGCCCGCTTATAAGTTCTAAAATCTCAATTTAGGCCTACCAAAGGACGGGTTTTCAGCTAGTGATAGAAAATTTTTAAAGCTAAGCAGCCAAGCTTACTGTCTTATTTCAAGTCTAACTCATCAGTCACAACAGAGTCGACATGGAGGCAGGCAGACATATAAAGTTATTTTAGGAGTCTGGGAACGTTCAAAAATTGTCCCACATAGATTTATGCTCCACAGGAACGCTGCACTTTTGGATACGCATCTACCATGTTCAAAGGTTTTTTTTACTGAAATAGATGACCATGGCTCGAAACTTATTGATCGAATGATTTTCTGCAACTTTTCAAACTTGGACTGACCGATGTTTTAGGAAATTTGTACCTTGATCAATACATTGGGATTTTTTAAAAACTTGACACCGATATATTGGGATTTTTTAAATTGTGACCGTCATAGTTATACTTTCATGTGCGCGTTGCATGGTTGTCAATTTGTAGGTTTGTCTCTCGGTTAGGTTCCATGTTTCAGCTCCACAAGTGACTATCGGGAGAATGTGTTGGTTGTATACTCTTCTTTTCAGGATTATTGGGATCGTTTTGTTTCTGAAAGATGAGCTTGATCTGCCGGAGGCTTGCCATCATAGGGTGATTCTTCGCTTGATTTCTTCTTTTGCGGGTTTCATAGATATTCTTTATCCTAGGTAGATGTAATGGTCTACTTTCCTCTGTTTTACATCTTTGATTTTTACAGTTATGTTCTCATTCTCGATGTGATTGGTGCTTATAATTTTCATTTTACTTGAGTTCATGTGTAGGCCGACATTTTTGTTCTCTTCGTTTCGTTCATTTAGCGTTAGTTGGAGGTCGTGTCGGTTCTGTGCGAAAAGGACTTCACATGGAGTGACCACAAGACAGCACAATACATTTAGGCAAAAGCTGGAGTCAGACCCCTCATAGAATCCATTAAAAACTCAAATGGCAATGGACTGGTCATGTCGCAAGAATGGCAGACAACCGATAGACATTGCAATTCACGACATGGATCCCCAGAGAACACATGAAAAACCGAGGCCGACAGAATACAAGATGGAGAGACGAGCTGGACAAATTCAGAAAGTACTGGCTCCACGACGCCCACGATAGGGAAGTGTGGCGAATCCTCGGGAAGGACAATATCCAACGATGGACGTTAAAAGACTGATGATGATGATGATGATGATGATGATACACAAACTTACGGCTGATCCACTCTACAGCTTTTCTTAAGCATACAATCTGTATAGAGAGATGTAGTTATTTTATCTGTTAGTATTTCTTGTGAAAATAAAGAAAGTGTCTTTAATACGGATTGTACAATTGATGATCGTAACTCAACGCTCGGGGTCCTGGCGCCAATGAGAATTGGACCAGAGAGAAGGAAAGAGAGAGAATGGCCTGCCGCAGAGGCCGGGGCTAGAAGCGTAACCAGCTAGTGGTGCTGGAGCTAATGAGTATTGACCAATACGCATCCAGGGGTTTCATAGGGGTCGTCAGAGGAAGTGACGTTTTGGATATCTAGCTAACAGAAGAGTTTCGTACTCAATTCCTAATTAAAAGTATAGAGAGCACTACAGCAGCAAAACAAATGGCATCAAGACAAAAAGCATCAGAAAAAGGGAGAACTGAGTTGTGCGAACTACTGCAAGTTACAATCGCCTTCGGTCAAAAAACCATCAGACAATAATGTCAATTCGAATTTTGGCTGATTATATACTACTTCTGTTGTTAATATTGTCGAACAACGCGAGGAATGAGAATGACATATCGCAGAGGCGATACCAAAGCCAATGAAGATTTCATAGGCTTGGAATTGCTTGACGTAAAGTAAATTAGGTCTGGGATTCGTCCTGTAGCCAAGTCACCTTTGCTCAGTATCCGGGGGATGAAAATGGGAGTGTACGGCGCATACCTTCTTCTCGATTTCCAGGTTTTTTTTTTCGTACGCTCCAAGTCCACAAATGGACTGTATACGTAGTTCCCCAAACCACATCTTACCGTATAAACTAGTCCCCGTAAATCCATTTCCATCCCTGTTCGAGGGGTCAGACCCCGTTCCCCATTGTACTAAAAGGTGAGGTTCGGTACTTGTACCAACGCTTTCGTGACACTAGTTGTCGGAACGAGAGCTATTTTTGTACTGCCCACATGTACGCGTGTGGGTTCTCGCGGTAAACCGACCGTGTGTCACTTTCTGCTCATGTGGGTGGAAAGTCAAGTTGGCAGAATGACTCATCTTAAAAGTACAGAAAGTAAGTTTCGATGATTTTTTTTTTTTTCAAAGAAAAATGTAACGCTTTTGTTTTTAAGCTCCATTTGTTGCGGAGGCTCTCGGTTAAAATGCACCAAGACAAAAGGCATCGGCCAAAAGGACATCAATGAAGTACGGACTACAGCTAGTTACAATCGCGTTCGGCCAAAAGGTATCAGTCAGTGATGTTGGCACTGAATTTGTATCAAGTAATTTAATTTAGTATTTCTTAAAAAGTGTGAATTGAAAAAAAAAAATATTAATTGTTCTATCCTTCCAGTGACGTCGATCATAATTGGATTTTCTTCAAAGTACTAAATAAAATTACAAAATATTTGTCCTGGAGTGTTGACGTTATTGACTGATGCTTTTTGACTGAATACAGTTGTAATTTGCAGTAGTCCGTACTCTACGGTTTTGACTGATGCCTTTTGTTTTGATGTCTTTTGACTAGTCACTGCTTTGATGCAGTGGATGTGGACCTTCCTGAAGGATACGGACTGCTGAGATGAATTCAGGCAATGCAATTTGCAAGTAGTTGCAGAATTTTTGCCTTTAAATTTCAGATACTCTCTTGTATTTATTATTAATCAGTGGTGTAACACTAATCCTAGAAATCAGGAAACACAAGGCTGCTTGCTTTAGTAAACATAGTGATCTGGTAAGCGAAACAAGTCACCACAGCAAACACATTTTAGAGGTACCTTGATTCAATGTACATTGCTACACTGTACCATTTCAACTAATTTGTGGATGCAAGCAGATAACCAGATTGAGAATTTTAGTAGTACAGTGAGGGAGCACCGTTCCACCGACGAAAGATAGAATGGAATGCCGTTCCTATGCGTTCCCATGCGTTCCCACTGCAATACACCACCGATTATGAGGTGAAGCATTGTCAATCATTATCAATTTTTACTACTATCTATTTCAAGTTAATTTAATTTGATTTCTATCACAACTACTCCAGCAGATGGGAAGTTGCTGTTACCGAATATAAGGGGTGCAAGTTCGAGTCTTGCCGGAAGCTTATTCTTCATTTCTGATTCACGCTGTTTACTAACGGCTGTAGAATGGCACTTTGGGTAGTTCTGAAAGAAAGCGACAGAAATTGAAATGAGAGAAATACTTTTGAAAAATTAATGATGACCTCCATGTTCTATTGGAGAATAGTTATATTTCTGTGACAGAAAACTTTTAAGTATTTTTATTCTGTGTTTTCATGGGCTAAAAAAGGCACTCAACCAGACGCGACAATAAAGAAAAGGAGAGTTATTAGGAAGATATTTACTCGCCTTTGATTAGTTAGCGACTTTCGTGGCAACCTCAAGTGCACACCGCCACTCTCAAATATCAAAGGTGTGATCTCAGTAAAACTGCCAAAATATTTCATTACAGAGACATAAAATGATTATATTATTGAGTAGATATTTATGATAAATCCTTTGATGGGTGGGCGATGCTCACTTATCACACCAAGAATATACGCCCCTGCTGACAATGTGTGTTTAATGAACCTTTCGTTTTCCTCAAATATTTCTCTGTGGAAACCTGCGCGCATGCAGAATTAACCTTTTATCTGTATTAGTTAAATTATGAAAAATCCGACGAATTTTATCAAATGCACGAGTTCTTTTCATTTATTGAAAAGTACTGAAACTGATTTCTTCAATACACCTATTCAATCATTCAGACAAGAAGCGTTTATTTAACCATTCTGACAAGAAGCGTCTATTCAAGTTAGCACCTTCCTCTTCCTGTCTAACTGCCCATAAAACCCAAACTTACAACTAGTGGGATCAAGAATCCTAAAATCACAATGTCATATGGTCTGTTGCACACAGCTAGACCACTGATGTCCTGCTGATAAACTATACTGTAAAAAAATTAACTGTTTATTTATAATGAGATATTGCTTAAGAAAACAAGCCTGAAGTCAGACCATTAATGCGCTAGTTAACACGAATCATCTCATTTGCACTATCAGGCAGATATAGAAGGGGGGACAAGAGTAAGTGGGTGTATTTCGATATGTCAGCCTGTCAGTGACGGTCAGCGGTTTTAGAGACGCCCACACATCTGGAAAAACAAGTCATCATCATCATCATCATCATCATCATCATCAGTCTTTTAGCGTCCGTCGTTGGACATAGACCTTCCCCAGGATTTGCCACACTTCCCTATTATGGGCGTCACGGAGCCAGTACTTCCTGAACTTGTCTAGCTCGTCTCTCCATCTAACATTTTGCCAGCCTCGGTTGCGCATGTGGTCTCGGGGGATCCATGTTGTGAGTCGTGATGTCCATCGATTGTCTGCCATTCTTGCAACATGGCCAGCCCACCGCAGCTATCCCTAAATAACTGATAATTCCGCTACAAGTCCAACCATTATTGCATAGAAATGAGTTTAGTTCTCACCGGGTGACCCGTACGTGTGGTTTTGTACTAAACCTAAGTTCATCAGGATAAATAACTATTTGCTAAATCTTGGCTAGTCTGACTCAAAGCCATAACCCGTAACAATCGAACTCTCTTGAAATAGCCCACGAGACTAGTTAGTTCACCACATTTATCGACAAAAAATAAGAATTTTTACAAATTTTTAACAATAACACGAGATCTTTTGAGAAAAAAATACGAAATAGCTGAAAAGCTCGTGAGAATTTTCTAGAAATTTCGACGTTTTTTTTTTTCCAATGTGAAAAAAATAGTTGAACTGACCGACTTACCGCTGGTGCCAGGATCCAAGCCCAGACAAAGACCCAAATTCTGAATAGTAATTTCCAATTTCTGTTTGATTTTCTGATATGGACAATCGGCATCATTATACTCTGGTTGATTTGAACAACTGCCCTCATCTTGGTTTTTATAGACACAGTGTTTCGGCCATTGCATTCTCCGGTTTTCTTCTTCGGTTACGTTCTCGGAATTTAGAACCGAATCCTTCCTTCAATCCACAGGCGTAGACTGTTCTCACTCCGATGCCCAAGCTGGGATTATCTCGTATCAGTTAATTCCTCAATTCCCTGAAGCAGAGTATGTAGATTCATTGCTCGAATCAAGGATTGAACTTGCGACTGCAAAACAACACTTATATCCACAAAGATCATTTGGCGTAATCTTGGAAACCTTTTTCGCGTAGATGGTCTATTGTTGAATCCGAACAGCAATGAATTGTTGAGAGACGATGATTTTGGATCCTCGTGGGTGATGTGTAGTGTGACGGCCCTGTAGCTGTGAAAAGGAAGGAAGCTGTGCGAAGAGAAGGGAATGGAATGCGCGCCAAGTATGAAGTTGGACGCGCATTGAAATAAAAAGGAATGAACACATACAAGAAATATGGCCAGATAAGAGACGTACGTTTAATACAAGAATAAAGATGAGGTACATGTACGGGTAACGTTAATACGATCGATCGTGAGAAGTACTGATAGGAGAAGAGATAGTAAAAAGTGGGAGTTCTCTTGTCTTGATAGTGCTGGCGTCGGAGTTGTAGCGGAGTTGCCTGAACGCGTGGATTCCGTATGGTTGGATTGCTCCCTGATACGTGGAAACCGGGTTCAATGTGCGAGCCTTACTGGCAAGTAAGTGACTTAACTTGGGGGATATTCTCAGACGCTGTTAGGCTCTCGACGAACAGACTATGAAAGACATAGAACATGAGAGAAGGAAAGAGAGTGGAAGAGTAAGCGGCCGCGAGGGCCGAGGCCAGAGGGTCCTGGCGCCAAGGAGCATTGGGCCAGGGAGAAAGAAAGAGACAATGGCCGGCTGCAGAGGCCGGGGCTAGAAGCATACCCAGCTAGGGGTGCTGGAGCTAGTGAGCATTGGACCATATGCGTCCATGGGTTTTATAGGAGTCGTCAGAGGAAGTGACGTTTTGGATATTAAGCTAAAAGGAGAGTTTCGTACTAAATTCCTTACTAAAAATATAAGGGGTACTACACCTTGAACCTAGTGTCTGGTCTTTCCTGGTCAAAGTCTCTTATACAGTGAGAGAGATGGATTTTGGTAACTAAGTATACAGTGAAGCTGTATCTAGGATTTATGCTCGATGATCACAGAGAGGCCCATTAGGGATGAGCAAAATGAACCTGTGAAGCTGGGGGTCCCAGGGAACTATCTGATTTGGCGTAAGCCCATTTGGTGACATATGATTTGACGTTTTTTTTTTTAAAAAAAAAACGTGGTTTGATCCATCATCATTCAAGAAATTACGGAAAATTTTGTTAATTTCCAAATATTATTTGATTTCAGAAGATTTCTAAAACTATGATTGATTGGGCTTTCGAACTCTGATTTTTATTACAAAATATTTAAGAACTGAAAAAAATCCCAAGCAATTATCGATTTTTCTATACTTGATTTCCATGATGAAACTTCGAAACGCTCTAAAACCTTTGTATTACTTTATCAAAGGAAACAAGAAAAAACGCCAATTCCGTTGATCGCTATAAATGTTTTGTTAGTTCATAATTACGAACAGCGCTCCTTACATTCACAGGCACTCGATGACATCAAGGTTTTCAAATCAGGTTCTATAAATTCTTCTACCTGTATCTAATAATCTTATAATATAATACAATCAGAATATCATTTATTTCTTTGAAACTATCACTACCACGCAACATATATTATATTTCATGTCTTGTTTTTTAAAACGATAATACTTTATTGGGGGGGGGGTTGATCCGAAATTGAAAAAAAATCGTACCGTATTTACTCACGTATAATGCGAGAAATTTATAATAAATCAGTGTGTTGCATTATAATCGAGTGTAAAAAAAAGATTTTGCCGTAAAGTAACAGTTATACGTATTGTAATTTTGTTCCATTAAATCTATCCACACAGATTTTTCAGGTAAAATAATGCTCTTAACGCCAAAACTCCGAAAGGGCAGACACCAAAATAGGTTTGATGCCTACGCCAAACCGGCTTTGCCTATAGTAGCCAACCTTAATGGAAGTAGTATAGTCTAGTTCTCTGAGGAGAAGAATTTTACCAGTGGGTACCAAGTTCCATTTGGCCTTCTACTTTTTCCATTTAGTCATCCTGTTTTTATTGGGCATCTGTACGCATTCCCACGGACTTCTTCATTATCTTTTTAAAATGCATCGCAACAATTACATATCTTCTTTGAAGTCTTAAATTTGGTTTTAATTGTAAGAAAATGGCATGAACGTAAAAGAAAATAGCAATGAACGTAAAAATGAAGAAAAAAATCCAAGCAGGTTTTAGAGTGTTCCTAAATATTGTTCACATTCCTGCCAAAAATAATTTCGAATCAGCAATTTTTATCTACTTCAAAATATGATAGCATTTTCTGAGGACGCAGAAAATTCCCGAGCCTCCTTTGACTCCCGGGATCCGTTTGGACTCCTGAGTCCAATTACAACGTACCTCTATCTCAGAGGCCCAGAGTGTCGCGTTCATAGATCCTTTCAAGAAGTGCGCGTATGCATGCACCAAATGTTTTGCAACCAGCACTCAAAGAAAATCAATGTGTACAGAAAAAAAAAAATAATGTAGTAATTAATAATCATCCTTACGAACTGAACAAAGTAGTTTAAAATATAGAACATAATCTTGAATACATACATTACTTCGTAGAATGCAATATTTGTATTAGAATATTCCAATATAGTTTTTTTATCCATGAGAGATAGTCTATGCTAAAATTATCTCGAAACAATATCAAGTTTACATTTTGCACAAACATTTAGTATGTACAACGTAAGATTTTTGCGCACACAGACTCTTTAAATTTAGGGGAAAATTGGCGAGTCCTATCGGAAGCAAAATTAATTTGCTAGTTTAAACGCTCATATCACGTTGAAGAAAAAAAACCAAAGAATTTTCCCCTCTACTGTGACCCACTGCAGGGTGTCCTGTGAACAAAAACATTAAAAACAAGTTAGCTCTCTGAGAGAGCATACTCTGTCAATGCCACCGTCAGGGTTGGGTTGGTAATTGAGAATGGATTCGTCCCAAAGTGAGATTAGTTCTTACTTGGGCTATTGTCTACCCAACCACAAAACTTAATCGAATTTCATTGATAATTTTTTGGAGATATCGTGTGTTCAAACATGAAATGTTGGCGATATTATGCAGTTTGGACTTATAACTACGACGAAGGAGGGGTAATGGTGTATGGATCAGTCCCCAAAATGTATCAGTTCTTTTATCTATTGTCTATGTTACCGCAAAATTTCATAGATATTCATTGCGAACTTTGAGATACAGTGTGGACAGACATGAGCATGTACATAAATATATGAAAAAAGAAAATCATTCCTGGATCCAACCTTCTCTTCCTTACACCATTGCCCAAGCTTACGCAAAATTCTATCATAATCCATTCAGTGCTTTCGGAGATTTTCTATTGATAGACGGGGAGTCGCAACTGAATACACATAACACTCCTACTTCGTTGAGTGAGGAAAAAACAAATAGTGAAGCTGATATAAAAACGAGTGGACGCTACGTTTCTTCTGATCGGATAAGGATGAGATTCCCTTAATCAACAAGTTAGAGTACCAAAATGCGAAAAAGTTAGCGTATGTCGCATAGAGTTCATTTATAGTTTGGACTAGAGGCAGATCGGCCCAGTGGCATAACTGGGGTCCCTGGGTGACACCATCAGAGAGGTGACACCATGATGACTGCCTGAATTTGTTTCTATCTTTTAATTCATATATCTGGTAATTTGAAAAATTACAATTGACTTGGCCTTGATGTACAATAATTTACTTTACCTTCACGGATCTTGAATTTGAGATGTTGAGGATTCTTCAAGACCTTCGGATGAGGCGATATTGATGCGTTGTCCTTCTAACGGGGTATTTTATTATAGAAGTAGTCAAAATTGAAGCCAACCAAAGCCCCAGAGAAAAAAAAAATGACACATCTAGAAATGGAAGGCGTCCGGTAATTTAATGAGCATCGTTCAGTAAATCCAACGGCAGTTCGGTTGCACTTCGTTCTTTTTTCTACCTTACCTTACATTCTTCGGTAAATAATAATAATTATAAGAAGAAAGTTCTTGGTTCTATCCTAGTTTCGTGGTCGAGTGAAAGATCAGAGTGGAGTAGCTTCAGATTAAAATTGATGAAGAAAATAACTGAAATAAAATCCTAACGTTTGAAATTGAAAACGGGAAGTTGAGACAATGTTTCGTTGATCTGAGAAGAACGTATACTACACTTTGATCTTGATCTAAAGGCTGCAAAAAACTGGCCCACGAAACTTGCATAATGGCTAGTCCTATTTACTTGCGCTCCCACAAAGGCAAGATGTGATACAAGTTCGTTTTTAATGTGGAGTGGGGCATCCATAAAATTACCCCAGTTACCAGTGTGACGGAGGAGCCAGGACAAGCCCGACCCATCCCTCTTGGTGTAATAGGACAGCACTGCCCCAACATGAACTGCTTCCCCGAGACTGAACCGAGTAAATATTTGAGGACCAAGGACGAATCCATACGCCTCAATGCGCTTATCAATGCCAAGCCTCAGTGTCCCTCATAAGCTACGACATAACACCGGCGCACCCAGACTGAACAACTTGCTATCTCAATGTTGTTTGGAGGTGCAGATTTTACACCCTGGTCAATGCCATGGTGTAGATACTAGACTTCCATCAGAGCCAAATAGCCGAAAAAGGGGTTTGCGGACAGGTTCTATTTGCATACGTCGAACACCCCATTAACTTATATTTGATTAATTGGAAATTCTTATTTGAAATGATCTCCCGTCGTTACACGGTCAATGTATTACTTAGCCTAAACAACGTAAATTGAATAAACGATTTAAAAAAATGGGACTGCTGCAGGAATTGAACGTGCGACCAGTAATCATTCTGTCGGATCATATACATATATCTAGTTCTCAAAATATAACTGTTGCGTTGAAAGAAACGAATAGACCGAGAATAAACGAGATGAGAATTTGGAGTGAAAACAGTTATTTGGACCTTTGCATTACCGGCAGATATTTATTTAGCTCAGCGGTAAGAGAAACGCTACACTGAAACGGCTACTGTATCGGTCGTAG
Organism: Thysanoteuthis rhombus; assembly: GCA_963457665.1. Lineage (NCBI taxonomy): Eukaryota > Metazoa > Mollusca > Cephalopoda > Oegopsida > Thysanoteuthidae > Thysanoteuthis > Thysanoteuthis major. The sequence goes on from OY735237.1 coordinate 6,408,306, forward strand.
GTTCGATTCCTGCAACAGCCCCATTTTCTTCAATTTTTTATTATATTTATGATGTCTAGGCTAAGCGATAACGACGGGAGATTATTTCAAATTAGAATTTCAATGTAGATAAAGCAATTTATAATCATTCTACCGGATCATACATATCCATTTCTTAGTGTTTATATGTATAATATAAACTACATATTAAAATCATTGCTTATTAGTGGTGTTTGATCCACACTGCCGGTGTGCCGTGTTGATATAACTGTTTTTGTTTTTTTAAATCCCCCGAAACGGTTACATGGCGAACAACTGATGATCCCAACAAGAGAAAATTACAAACTGTAATGTTGGAGAGAGTTGATAATAGCTGTTGGTTAGCTGTGGCGAGAAGATGTAGTGATAGACAAAGGATTTTGCCTCCGTGTGGTCAGGTGATTGACACTCCGTGCCGAAGTCAATTAAGGAAGTCAAGTCAATTACGGAAGGGAGATATATATAGAAAATACGCGCCAAGTACAAATGTAGACGCAGATATCGAATGTAGTACAAAGACACGTATAGATATTTAGAAGTGAAAAATGAGAGATACGCTTAATGCACAAATGAAGACTGTGAATGAAATACATGGAATGAAAACATTAATACATTCGATTGTGTAAAGAAGAGGAGAGTAGAATCCTGGAAGGATAAGGTTATTCCTAGGCGTAAAAATGAAATATTGGAAAGAATAAGAATTTAAGGGACGCGTAACATAAAGGGTCTAATGTCGTTTTGTCAATCTATCGAATGGAGCCTGGTGAGTCATGCCTGTTATAATGAGAGGTATAGTTAACCAAACTAGATTATAAAAAAGGTGTTAGTCAGGATAGGTGCAAGAAGGAGCTAGAGAGGCGAAATAATGAACGCAGGGTTTGCGTGGTCGCCAAAAATAGTAGTTACAGTTTTTGCTAAGAAATTCTTGCGAATGCTCACATCAATGGATATAAGTGACAAGACCAATATATATATATATATATATATATATATATATATATATATATATATATATGTGTGTGTGTGTGTGTAATCACTGTCAATGAGCAGAGACTGTACCGGCCGCCAGTTTAGAGAGTGGAGAAGGAAATGACCGGCTCAAAAAGGTAGAAATTCACCAATTCGGAGACTGGGGCAAAGAGGCGTTTGACCAGGTATGTTCAGGGCCTTTATAAAGGGTCTTCAAAGGAAGTGACATTTTAGATACTTGGTAAAAAGAAGTTTCGTATCTAATTCTTGACCAAAAATATAGGGGTTGCTGCAGTAACATATATAAGTATATGTGAAATATGTATTAAAAAACACTGAAGAAAATTACTTAAATCACATTAACAGATATTTAGTAATAAGTGACACGAAAACATTTTTGAAATATTTTTTTAAATGTGCTTAGTGTTTAAAGCTTTCTTGATTTTATATATATATATATATATATATATATATATATATATATATATATATATATATCGTCATCCACAGACAGCTGTTGCGTTGTATTACGAGTTTTCTGCGTAGCTATAGACTCGATATCCACTTCAATATACACACACACACACACACACACACACACACATATATATATATATATATATATATATATATATATATAGAGAGAGAGAGAGAGAGAGAGAGAGAGAGAGAGAGAATGTGAATCTTTCAACCTGTCGCAGAAGAGTGATGTGTGCAAAAGCAGGTGGAATTGGGACGCGTCGTTGAATTGATGTCCTTTCTAAATAGGCAATAGTATCTTGCCACGCAGTCTTATCTTGTCTTCACTACACTTTATTCTGTGATTACAACAGAATTTTTCAACCTTCGGACGCTCAGTCCTTAAAACGCAGCTTAACTCATTTCTTAGTGACCCTAAACAGAATATTACATTGTCTAAACAAACTGTAAGTAGCATACTGCAGTAAAAATCTAACAGGAGGCCGTGAACCACAGAAGGACCGATTTTTTTTCATATTCTCCTTTTTTTCTCATCTTTGCTTTTCGTTTTCTTTTTCTAGTTTTGTCATTTGTCTTTCTTATTACCACCCCCTTTTTATTTGTTCGTGCTGGGTGTATACTTTTACCATTGTGGATTATACCAAGTTTTATCATTTTTGCCCATCTATAGTTCAACTGCCTCATGAGACGCTCCCAAATGCATGCAAGTTTTCATCACATATAGGTAAGGAAAGCTGAATCAACACCCACTAGACCTTCCAAGTGAGTTGACAGGTGAAAGACACCTGCTGTAAATGAATGTATTTTTCCCATATGTTAAGTAAAAAATAAGTGATATCTTTTAATAATCCAGTTAAATAATCATTAAATTGATTAATTTCAATTAAATCGTAATCCTGTAACAACTACTTTATTTCAGGGAGATTTTTAATTACCGAGTTGAAACTTTTCTGTCGGAAGACACCAATCATAGAATAATCAAAGTAATTTTTGGATTGACATGACAAAATATTGAATCAAAGACTGCTCTCAGAACACAGATGTAATTTCCTTTTCACGACTAACTTTATGCTAATATCTTGCAATTAAAACCAAAAAGTAATAAATAATCTAGAAAAAACTCAGAGTGCGCATGCCTCTACCAACACCATTGTCAGGGGGAGTAATTACACATGGATTCACCCCCCCCCCAATTGACCAGTTTTTCCATAGCCAAGAGTCCACCCTTCAACAGAATATCATTGGAATTAATTGAGAACCTTTTGAGATATTATGTGGACAAATATGGAATTTGGGCAATATTATCTATTTTTGACACGTAACTACGACACAGGGGAGATAATTGTGCATGGATCCCCTCTAAAATTTAATCAGTATTGTACACCCCTCTGCAAAATTTCATGGAAATTCATCGATATATTTTTTGAATATCGTATGGACAGAGATGATTCATAAATGGGAAAAATCTCTCTCTCTCTCTCTCTCTCTCTCTCTCTCTATATATATATATATATATATATATATATATATATATATATATATATATATATATATATATGTAAAATTGACAATATGTCTCAATCAAAAGAAGATTCTCGGATCCAACACTAAACGTTGCCATCTGTTTCTTGTCACATTGTCCACTTTTCCACAAAATATCATCGAGATTCATTCATTTTCGGAAATATGGTATGGATAGACGAACGAACAGACGTGGCCAAATACATTACCTCTTTTCAAGTTCGTTGACAGAGGTAAATTATGCCATTTTATGCAGACATATTTCTTGGTTATAGATGCAAAATATGAAAGGTGTATTAAGTCTACACTCTCAGATGTGAACAAAAATATAGGATGAAGAGTTTATCAATTTCGAAGCAATAGAGACTGACAGTCATATATAGATAGATAGATAGTATTGGTATGTGTCTATGAAGCGCTATTGTATTTAAGTTTTAATTTTTATCACTATTCTACAAACAGTATTTGCAAAAATTCATACACTGAAAGCCATACATTACACCGGGGTCAGAATATAGGATTTAGCGATGGGTAATATTGATATTCATCGAAAACCGAAAATTGATCCTTACGAAAACCCACTGTTATAAAATAAAATACCATGTCGATCTGCAGTCAAAGGGAGGCAACTCTTCTCTTACTAAATGAAATTATATTGCAAAAAATGGTTCGTTTTAGCGTACAAATATGAAACTTACAAAAAAAAAGATAAAAATCGTTAAAACATTGAAGAGTGTCAACAATACTTTCCTTTTTTCATCCAAATATCGTCAGATAACCTTGAAGTTTTCGAAAAAAAAAAAAAAAAATACATAGCTTTAAAATTTCCTGAGTTCTTGAGATTCTACAAGATAATTTAAAAAAAAAAAAAAATGATAATCTGAAAATATTTCACTCGACTTTAGTTTGTTTGCTTGAATTAATTATTTTGTTGAAATATAACAAATATTTTTTTCTTTTTTTATCGTGTCACATTTCGTGAATTTTGTTATTCTGGGAATTTTTACAGCGACAATCTTATGAAAACAACAAGGGACATTTTTTTTTTTAAATATCCAACTTTTTACTATGTGCATCTAAAAAAAAAAAGAAGAAAAAAAAGTGCTATTTATGCATGTTTTAAAATTCGGAACATGCTTTTTCCTCGAGCATCAGCAGCCTCGGCTGTCTTGTTCGTGCTGGTAACCGCTACACCATTCCGTACCCCGATTTTACAATTTTTTCTCTTCATTCATTTGGACTATATTCTTTTTTTTTTTCATCTTTAAACGCAGATCTTACCAGACCTTAAGAGCTCATTTTTCGTGGCATAATCATAACTAAGTTGTCAACGATACAACGTAGAATAGTCACAAGTTTTAAAAACGGGTGGAGGGACGGAAGACCAAATGATAGACAGCCTCAGTTGCCTAAATTGTAAACGCATAGTCTCTGAAAGACGAACTCCTAATGTATAACAGCTCTACAAAGTAACCTGATTGTTTGTCATTGTCCATGAAAATATGAGCTTCCTAGGTATGCAATGTAAATTCGAATCTCGCCCGAAGCAATTTCCTTATCCCCATTTCCCACAATTAGATTTAAGGAGCTAAGAATGGATCAGTTACAACCCCACCCAAACCGTAAAGATGAAAATAATATACAACAAAATTGATGAGGAAACCAGTCAAACTTATTTATCATTGTTTTGAATAAATTATTGACTATGATTTTTTTAAAAATAAATAAATCGAGTACTCAAAATACAAAACTCAGAAAAAATAAACAAGGATTTTGCAGAATAATAGACAAACAAATTAAAAAAGCCTGGCAGGGTTAAACTTCACTCCTATTTATATCCCGACTGAAGATGATTACAGCAACTTTTATATTGTATATATATAACAAATGAAAAATTATAAAAATATATATTTTATTTTTAGTATAAATGTATCTATTTATTAGAACGAAATAAGCCCTTGTGTAAATGTAACATAAGTTCTAATAGATATGTTACACTTGTCTGTGTGGCTCAGTCGTTAAAAAACCGCTCACCGAACAATTGGTTTTGATTTCAAATCATGATCGGGAAATGTTGATTAAAAAAAATTAATTAATTAATATCGGGTTGGTGTAATGTGACTGGACAGTTTAACACCGAAGAATTTACTCCCCTGGATTAGGTCAGGATTGTAAGTGTTGTTGTTGCGTTAGAAAAACTGTTAACCCTCGCATCTGAGTTGGACAATTTTGAACCGATCTCAATTGGAAAAATCGGGTAAATTTTACAAATACCAAAACAGTTGTGAGCTCAGAACAGGGATTTTCAAACGGAAGGAATTTCCAAAAAAAAAAGATTTTTAGTCAAATGCGAATTAGCGGTGGGGCTTAGGCATGGGATGAACATATAATGGAAAATGTATTGGTGAAAAAATTACCAGAAATCAAAATGAGGGAAGAATTCAGGAAATGCCACCTGGGACTCTGTGAACCACTGGCATAGAAAAAAGCCCCTTGTTCAAACATTTAACAAATCATCCACAGCTTCATTAGTACAATGATCTCAACAACACTTTAAAAAACTTATATATTTAATTTTTTAAAAAGTATGTTTTAACGACTCGAACACCTGCTGTTTTTTGTTAAAAAAAACTTTGTTGGCCCATCGTTTGAGAGTAGGTCGATTATCTATTGGTCTTACCATTTCTACAAATCAGTGCTGCAAATTAGACGCTAATTTTTATACCACCGACCTCTGCTAGTGAACCCTCGACGAAAAAGTGATACGTGACGAGGAAACGTATTAGTTCTCAGCAGTTCTTAAAATGTAGTATCTGTTCTTTGAAGCCCTTGGGCTGAGAAGTTGATCACTGTCCGGGATTGTCCCTCATTCCGGAACCACTGACCAGCATTCTCAGGCTCGTTCTGAGAGAATCAACGGGATCCGTCCTGTGAACAACGTCAAGCTTGCCCTAATGACTCTGCGAAATCATGCATCGAGAGTTAGGGACTCTTGTACAACAGGATTCGTCCTGTGGGCATAGTCCAGCTCGTCCCGACATCCTTGGGAAATCATGCGCAAGGAATCAGGTTGCACACTCAGCCAGCACGTTTTCGAAGGTGTGGGACCCCACCTTAATGCGACAACGTGTCACATTCGCAGTCGTGGGGATACAAATAAATAAACTCGGCCTCAAGGCTAAGATCAAAATGTAGTATCTGTTCTTTGACGCCTTTGTGCAGAAAAGTCAATCTGTGCTTTGATAGCCTTTAGGCTGAGAAGTTGATCAGCCCAGGTGCTTGTGCAATGTCGTTGCCGAGGAAGGGTCACTGAGGCTCGGCATTTCTAAGCATATGGGGCCTGGGATTCGTCCTTGGCATCACAAAACTACCTGGCCTAGTCTGGGGGAAGCAGTCCGCTCCAAGGGCAGCACTGTCCCATTGCACAAAAGGGATGGGTCGGTAAACCTCCAACGCCTTTGCGACTCACGTCGCAGATACCGGTGCTATTTTTTAACTGCCCAGAATGGGACCCTATTTAAGAAAAGACCTTGTGTCAAATTTGCAACCGTGGGGATGCAAATAAAAAGATCGGCCTCGTGGATTAGATCAAAGTGTAATATCTTTTCTTTGACACCCTCGGGCTGAGAAGTTGATCATTGACCGGGATTGTCCCCAATCCCGGAATCACTGACTGGCGTGCTCAGGCTCCTCCTGAGAGCATCAACAGGATTCGTCCTGTGAACCAAGTCAATCCTGGCCTAATGTCTCCGCTTGATCCGGTGTCCTTGCGAAATCATGCGCAAGGAATCGGGTCCATTACACTCTGTGTCTGCTCGTTTTCGAAAAAGTGGGAACCGCCTTGATCCGACTTCGTGTCTCATTTGTAGTCGTAGGGTGCAAATAATCAAACTCAGCAATCCTGCAGCTATTACTACAATCAGCCACGTTTATTACTTCAGACTACCATTGTTTACATTCGTTTCGTTTCATCTACTTTGAAACTAAGTAATTAGTGAGATAATCAAAATTATAACGACGTAAAGTGGAGTTAAGGTAATCAAAGGACACAGATATAGTTAGGCCAAATTAATCTAATCCTACTTCGTTTCAAGGTGATTTTTAAAGACAAATATCTCCGGTTCTAAAGGAGGGAAAGAAAATATTTTTAGATTAGAAAATCCTCCATTCATTCTTCTTATGGATAGGATAAATACTTTTTACAATAAACACATTTATAAAAAAAATAAGTTTTGAACGTTGTTTCTCGCAACGTATCACTTTTTGGTCAAAGCTTCGCTGACACAGATGGCGATGTGAGCTAGACATGTTAAATATATGGTATTTTTGCGTTTTCCAACCATTTTCCAATAAGATTGCACTCCAGAAGCCAGTGGCGTAGCAAGGGTTCTCAGTGACCGGTGGCAAAGGCAGCGACCAGGGACAGTTGCGCCGTATCTTGAAGAAAGGAAGGCGTTATCATTAATTTACATGCATTGTAGGACAAAGGAAATTTGGCATCCCTTAACAACTGCGCCCAGGGCGTCTGCCCTATTTTGTCACACCTCTGCCATAAGCACAAAATTGAAAAAAAAAAAAAGATAGCAGGGAGATTGTTACCTTTTCCCCGTTAATTTCAAAACATAAGGACGGTACGAACTATTTTTTCTGAGGCGAATCTATCATCGCAACAATGATAAGTTTGCTGCTTTCATTTGTTCTGTAATTGACAAAACCTTATCCCTAAACATTAACCCTAACTTATATCTTTCTTATTTGATAAGATGCAATTTTAAATGGTCATTTTTCTGACTTCATTTTCGTTTGGATTTGGAAATCAATTCTTTTAAAAATAAATAAGACAAGGCTTTAAAATGTGAAATAAAACTTTGATAACAGAAAATTTCAAAATTTGTGATGAAAAAAGTCGTTCTGAGGTTCCCAGACGAACAAGATGGTCCAGTGAAATCTTATATGGAAGTGTTTTGAATTCAGAAAAATGAAAAAGTAACAATTGCCAACAATAGCAAAAGCTCTTTCCGAAGATGTTAGAAATATGCGTTTATACTTCAGGGTTGCCAAATTAGCTATTTTTCGGTCAGATCTGGCTAAGTTTTTTTTCTTCAAATTCAGCCGATAAAAATCTACGATAGCCGTTAACCAATCAAATCTGGCAAGTCTACAATTTCTATAAGAAAATGATTATAACATTTTAGCTATAAATTGGAGGGAAAAATCAAGCCAATTTCAGCTATTTTAAAGATAGTTTTAGCGATAAAATAACGAATCATACTGTTATCATTTTCATGCACGCAAGGACCGCCAATTCTAAGGGAAGCAACTATTAAATGCAATGTTTTTATGCGCGTAAATAATAAATAGATGTGTTCATTTTAAAATAAAATCTCGAATAAAAACATGCTACTCTTAGGATTAGCATGTTTGGTGAACCTGGCCTGCAAAAAAAGTATGGCTCAAAAATATATTCTCTCCTCTCCTCGATTGTAGTCAAAATTTTACCTGTAATGAAACTAACCGGTGATTTCTAGTGGCATTTCAAGTCCACCGTACTTTTTTCTGCAGCCTGAACCATACCAGCAAAGGCCAGAAATCAAGAGCATTGAAAAAATGGATGCGATAAAAATAGTCCCAGTTCTATGATTAGCGTTATTGGTAGGATAAATATATCGGCTCATCTAGTAGAGCTGTTCATTTGGGTTTAATGATTTCCGCAGATCTTTATCTTGAAAGCGGGCAACTTGGTAATGGTACGGAGCTCAGTAATTCTTGACCCACAATACTCGATTCAATCTTAAAAACCGTTTTTTCTTTCAATTGCATTCATTTACGATGCAAAAAATATAGTTTATAATATTCCAATCAGTTACATGAATAATAAACAAATTATTGAACTCTGTACTGTTAATTTCATTTTTGATTATATAAACGCATCCGGTATTGTTTGAATCAACAGGTGACAAGAAATTCTGAAAACCAACTTTTTTTTATATTAAAGCGTAGCTCGCCTTCCATATTTGCCAAATTACAACCGTTAATATCCAGCCTCTTTGTTACAGGAAGACGCACAGCAGACACCGTCAATGCGAGATTATACGAGACTTTCTAATTCGCATCACATAAACTACATTTCCATTTTTGAAAATATAAAGCTAGATTAATATTTTAGATTCAATTTTTAGTTATGAACTTCTATTTTATCGTTTCTTATTATTACCAGATTTTTCTAGTCGGAACAATGAAATAAAATTCAAGTTGAAGTTTTTGATTTGTATTTGACCCTCTCATCACCCCTCGTTCTTTGTTTCAATCTATCAACCTCACTCCCTCCTTCTGTGATTTCATTCTATCTCTCTTATTCTCTCGGTGAACGTGACTTGCGATCAGGACAAATAAATAGCTAATAACCAACGAGGGAAATGACGTCATTTTACAATTATCACCGCCATTTTTCACCTTACATGGCGCAGGACGGACTGTACGCAGGCAGAGTTATGGAGAATCAAGAAGCGATTCTAGACGCCCTGACTGGTTGGTTTTATCTTTATTTGTTATTTTAAAAGATTAACTCATAATTGAACTTCTGATTGAAGTTTTTTTACCGTAATTAATCTCTTTTCTTCTTCATACTATCCTTTTTTTTCTCTCTTTTTCAATGCCTTCCAGACTTCGAACGAAAGACCAACAAGGAAATCCCTCCTATACTGGACCAATATCTTCTTCAAGTGGCCAGAACAGGCGAGACCTTGTGAGTTTTTAACCCTTAAAAATACTTATCAATATTATATTGACAATTCTAGATCTTTATCAGTTCATAATTTTCGTTAAAAGTCACGATAAACATGTGATATTCTCGCTTTTTTTTTTCTTTTTTCATTTTTATAAGATTCGTGCTAATTCGGATCTGTTTATGAATCTGTCTCAAACGATTTTATATTTTCCAAGTTTTGTTTTTTAACTCACACTTCTGTCTACGTACGATCGTATTTTTTTAATTAAAATCTAAGAATTTTCTGATGTTCCACTTTTTCAAATATGAATCGTTTTTGATATTTTAGTTTAGATCTAAAATAAAACATCACTTGAAAAATCGTATACATAGTTCAAAATTAGATTGAAATAAGTCGTTAAATTTAGCACATTTTGTTTTCTCATGATTTTATAGGATAAATAACAAATTAATTTCGTAAATTCAAATTGGGATTTAAATAAAAAACAGACTCATTTTAAAATTTCATCTCTTTTTATCATCGTGTACTTGATGAGACCTGTATTATTTTTGTAAACAGTAAACATTAACAACCTTGTAATTTGCGACTTTATTTGAGGGGGAAAAAGTAGCTCTGTAATTACCAACATTACCAAACCTACCTTAGAAAATTGAAATGTGATGGGAAATTTTTATCTTATAAATTTTTTTTTTTCTAATTCCTATTGAGTCTATATTTTGTTAGTAGTTAGGATTTTGAGAATTCTATGAAAAAACAAAGATCAAAGTAAATTTATGAAGTGAATGAAGAAAATTGAATTCAAATTTTAAAAGGTCTGGGAAACGAATTAGATCTTTATTCTTGAGTCTTATTTGGAGTTTTATAAATTAAGGGAGACAACTTCCTTTTTTTTTTTCTTTTTTTTTTTTTTTTACTTGGTTTTTGGTAAATATTTTCTTATATCTTGAGCTATTTATTTGATAAGTTCGAGGTTATCTGAAATCGTGCTCCACCCTCCCGTTCTATTTTACTCATAAACTTGACCATGCTTCGTCAACGATCAAATCTTCATTATGGAGTCTTAATATTATAAATATTGACTTGTATTATCACTTAAATAGAACATTATTGCAGTGAAAAGTGTTAATTTAGCTTGCTTTTGGCTGATGAAGCCTCATTTTCTATTTCGTTGTAAAAATTATATAAACAAAACTCTACAATGATCCAATTAATTAGAGATTTGAGTCATCGATTTTTCAGAAACTTTTTGTTTTCGGGAAAACGTCAGATTCTAGATTTTATTTTGAAATTCGTTCTCCAAATTTCATTATTTGGTGAAATAGATTTCCTCTTTTTTTTTTTTTTTTTTTTTCATTTATTTTTTTTAATTGTAAAACGTTATATTCTATTTATTTTAATTTTTTTTATTATCTACTTATTATTTTATTTTTTTTTTTTTTAATATAAAAAAAGGGTCAACAAATTGTTCGTACTTGGTGACCGCTACGGTTTAGTTTCGCTTTATTTTATTTGTTGGGATTGTTCAAATTTATTCGTGGCTTCGGTATTATCTTTTATTTTTTTATTTTCATTACCGTAAACAAAATACTTTCATCACGTAAACACATGCTGTGTTTTTTAATTTTTTACTTCGATCATCTTGGGTTTTTTTTTTTTTTTTTTTTTTTTCTTTAACCCCTTACTCTTTCCATTCCCTGTGATACCCCCTAATAACTCTGTCCGCCTTTTTTAATCGCTTCTCGTATTTTATAATCACTACCTAGTTAAATGCTGTACATTTTAAACTTATCCTACAACGTGACTCATTCTGCCTCGATTTATTTTGTTGTTCACACCAACTTTATTTTTCATCCGTTCAACTCTCAAATATTTCCACATTCGGCACAACGTAATTAAGTTCCACACCATCGCCCTCTCTTTTGAAAATAGCTCTGATATAAGACAAATGAAATAAAAACAATTATTACTTGTAATAATTCATGTTTTCTTTTTTTGCTCCCCGTTGTGACCAATAAACAGATACTAAATATTTTCTGGGACAAAGCGATCATCAAATAAGAATCAATGCTTTGTTACACTAACACTGGCTGTGTGTGCTTTATGTAAGTCTTGGAATAAATAGTTACCGATACGAATAAAGACAAAACTTCAATGGTGAGAAAAAACAATTGGATTTTAGTAAAATATTTACAGCTCAACAAATGTAAGCATAAATGTTAATGATTTGTATAGAGCTAAACAATACTAAACAAAGAAACAGTAAACAATCACTGAAACTGTCGATGTTTACTTGAAGTTTTGTTTAGGAATAAGACAAATGCAGTTTGTTTTACGTAGTTCCAGGAACTTGCCTTTCTTATTTTTAATTATTGATCAATCCCCCAAGATCAGTTGTCAACAACACAAGTAATTCAAAGTTTCCCCTTGATTAAAGTTCTGAGGTGCCTTTTCGTAAATATTGGGACATTTCTGGCGCTGTAAAACACTTGTTTGAGAAAAAACAAAACAAACACGTTTCAACTTGGATAACTTCTTCATCAGCAAACAGTTGGCTAATAATGAATCGTTTTATCAAATTTGTTGGTTGCAACTCGTTTTAGTTGATATTTTCATGACGCAATTTTAGCTGTAATTTCAGTAGCTTGGAGATATTTTTGTAACTGAATATATCTGCATTCTCTAAAAATAACATTTGATTCCTCCCCCAGTTAGCATAGGTGCTGTTGAGCAGATATTTTGTTATTGCCAAGTTTTCCTGATATTAAAAGGTGATTTAAAATTTTTTTCTATTTATTTTATTTAGGAAGCCATCTTTTCATCCGAATTCAAAGTGCAGTGATATAAAAAAATATCATTTATTTGAAGAGTTTTCTTGAAATAACTAAAGTAAATGAAAGTTTATTCAAGGCCACGTTGCCTCTTATCTTGTTCTTGAAGCTACTTTAATGTAAGATCAGATAATTAAGCTTGGGTAACATAATCTTTTTATTAGTTGGTGAAATCACCTTGAAGCCCTCCCATTTTTTTCCCTTGTACACCATGTTATGAACAGCCTATGCACAATCAGCCTGTTCTGGCTAGACTTGATACACGAGATATCTCTCAATTTGCATGAAGGCTCCATTTCTATGGAGTGGTGCTAGATACTTTCAAGATTTAGTTTTCTTGGCGATCTTCCTCTCCCAGGTATGAATGTGAACAGATTCTAATTAACTAATTGATGATATTGGTTAATGAACTCTAATCTAAAAAGTGCCAAGTAAGACTATCAAGTTAGAAATTAATAAAATGAGGACTAACAATATAAGAAATGGAGAATCTTTTGTTCGAAATAATATTTGAAGGCTTAAATGATTAACTCGTGCTAGAGTATATATAATATCCCCCTAAAAATCATTTTCTCAAGTTCTAGTCTTTGAACTGGGTTATTGTTCATACAAATAACCTTAGATTTTTCAGGGTTTTTTTTAATTGTATATATAGTTCTACTCATTTCAGATGTTTACTAAGCTGGCATATGAGTGGAAAAACTAGGGAAGGCCTGCTTGTTCGCCTTTTTGAAAATAAGCATTCAGTATATTTACTTGTTAACATAGACCGCTACCCTCTAGTGGGGAAATGTGCAACTTCCTCTGCCACAATGTAGATATTTTATGAAAAGATATCACAAGAACCAAGATTGAATCTTTTGAGTTCTTGAATAGATTTGATAATGCCAAAGCATTTTCTTCAAACTTGGGGAGGGGATCTTCAGGCTATTCATGTGTCTTTTAACCATGATTGTTTTATAGAGAGAAAGAATTGATATTTTGATCAATCTGAATTTATTCATAGAAATTCACTTATAGTTGAAGGCTTTTCTCATGTAGCCAGATGGTTTTTAGTATAGAGTATCTTTTTGAACAAGTTTTGCAAGCATATTGATCATGAGAATATTTTGTAAATATTTGGTCCTTTTCCCACATGAAGCTCTTGTTTTTGTAATTTTATACAAAAACCTTCCCATTAGTATAAGATAGCAATTGATCACTTCAAGACTTGACCTAAGTAGCTAACATCAATTTTCTGTCTTTGCCTTGAAGACCACGATGAATGCTGATCTAATCGGTACTTAGCTTAGCCTGGCACAAGGCAACATGTGGAACATCAAATAAGGATGAAATGCCCTGGAGTAGTAATACTGGGAGATAAGCTTGCTGAACACCACTCATTGAAGTTCGTCTTGACTAATCTTGTTTACTTCCATGCTTTGTGAATGATATGCACTTGTTACTATTTTCAGTTTTGTGGATTGAAAGCTTTTATCAATAAATCTTATTGGATAGACTGGGGTACTAGATTTTTAATGATATAAAAATTGATAAAACTGGTCTAGTTAGTCTTTCAATGGAAACTCCCATGTCCAACATTGGTGAAAGCAGTGTTCAGTGAAGTTACTGCTCTTGTCTTTTGGATGGGAGGTTTTCAGAAAAAAAAATTTTTTTCTGTAGGTATAAAGAGTAAATGTTTTTAGCTCCATTGTTGCCACCTGTATGTATGATACGTACATAACCAGCCAGTTCAACTTGAGAACTAAGAAACTCATGTTGACATTTCTAGGTATAATGAAATTTCTTGTTTACATTTTGATATTAAACTTTTTCCAATATTAAAAGCATTAGTTTTTTTTCCATGCTGGACAAAATAACTCCTCTTTTTGATACTTGCTGTTGATGTTATTTTCCTGGTTGTATAATTGATTTGTTTGAATACTGCACAGTGGTCTGCTCCACCTTGCCAAGTAGATAAGACTAGTATGGATGCATTTGAACATAAATATACATGTCAGATACTGTGAGCCAAGCATGAAGGTTTGGTTCCTCCCTCCCAACCTTATCCTCTTCTCAGTGTAGTTGTCATCTAAATACTCGTATAGCAGGGGTCCTTTCTACTGGTGCCTTCTGAAAGGTTTCCTTGTATAAGCCATCATAGAAGACCGCAAGGAGCTCCCATGACTTGGAAGAAATGCTGCAATGAATGTCTTCCCCTGGCTATTGTTGGCTGCAATTCCTTTCATTGTTGGGGTGTAAAGGAAAGGAACCCAAATGCTTGGCTGACCACTTTGAAAGATCTTGCAGCCAACAGGATCATGGTGTACAGCAATGACTACAATGGTTCAATCTATACAACAAATAGGATGAGTATTTAAGATTTTCATTAAAGTCTTACATCAAATTTGGGAAGCTAATGGTATATCCATTTCTGTAATCCCCTTCTGCTTGGTAAAGATGATCTGTGAAGAACTAGCAAATCAGTATGTGGGTTTTTATTTTCATGCCAGTATAGCTTTTAATTGCACAGTATTTCACCAACACGATGTACTGTTGCTTTTCAATACATTTTTGACGGGATAATTTATCACTAATTGAAAGGGTATTTCCATACTCCATTGTCTACCCTTCTACGAAATTTATTTGAAATTGGGTACATTCTGAAAAGATGCAAGTGACCGAATACATATACCTTCAACCTTATTTGTAGAGGTAATTGAAAATATTCTTGAATATACAAAGGATGAAATCAAATCTATCCATATTGTGCACATTATCTTTTACTTACATTAAAGAAACTTGGTGTATAAATAATGGAATGCGAACTTGGTAATCTTTCTTGTTGTATCTACATTGTCTGTTAAGAAAAAATGTTGACTTTTTTCCTTCCAAGTTGGTCACATTATGCCTGAAGATGAGCATAGTAATTTTATCTGTATCTAGTGAAAAACTGGCTTGATTTGCCTCCAGAGAATAACTAAAAACTCAACATCTTTCTATTTATTTTCATGAATAAGCAACTGGCACAAAAAGGAGTGCTGAATGCTTGGTATCTCCCTAATGTAATAAGTTCTTGTTTCTAGACATTTATCTTCAACATTTTAACAATTTTCATGTCAATCCTTAGAACTTGGATTTTTTTTCCCCCTGTGGTCATGACATAAACTTGCTATATATTTATTTATTCATTTATATTTTTTCTTGTTTTTGTCTGTTCAATTTTCTTTGTCATTTTTCTCTTGTCCTTGACTATGTTTGACTCACAAAACATTACAGGAAGTCTTTTGTTACTATATCCATGAGTATCAAATTTCAATAATTTTTTTTTATATTTGTATGTTGGTTAATTAATGCTAAAAATGTTGAAATTCAATCCTTCAACCCACTGCAACAATTGTATTTCTCTTGAAATCATTATTATGCAAATTCACTTTTGATCGAGAGGAGCTTGGATTCAGACTTGTTTATAGTGGTTAGGTGGCTCTCGAAGACGGATGTATTTGCTTTGTCACCATGGTGTGTATTTCATATTTACTAGAAAATACCTACCAAAGAGTTTGTTTGTTTGTTGTTTTTTTTTTTTTTTTTTTTTAACACTTTTAGGATAAATGGTGAATCAGACTCTGAAGTGTCTGAGTGGCAGAATTGTTATGGACAGTGAACAAAGAAAATCTGTTCATTATTGGGGTAAATGTTATCTTAGCATAAGCCAGTATTGGTATATTCATATTGGGAGACCCGATGAGAATTGAACCCGCTTATCAATGGCCAGCAAGATTAGCTTTGGAGTTTTGCTGTACAACATATGTTCAGATATGTATTTTTCATGATCTATTCATTGATCCTAGTGAAGAGAAAATTTTTTTTTTTTCCACTTGATAAATGCTAAACTTGCTTACCAGGAAGAGGTGCATAGTTAGAAATGGTGGTTAAAAGTATTTCTATCTGCAAAACTTTTATGTAAGTGGAAGAGTCGGGTGTTTTGGACTGAACAAATCACACTTTATAATCGGAGCTGATAAACATATATATACAATTAATGTTAAACAGAAAATTACCAGTCAGTAATTCATTGCAAAAGCTGAATTAGATTTGTCTTTGTATTTGTAGTGGGAGCATCATCAATGATCAGTACAAATTATTCTTGGTCACAACGCAAATGTTTCTGTATGAATGTAGACCTTTACTTATCGTATTTGGTTCAAGACCTCTGTAGAAGAGCACCCAATAAAGATTAAACAATGATTTACTAGACTGGCTCGCTGTACTTCTGTGGCAGTTGGTCTTTAGGTATACATGGTTTGAAATGTTGAATTAATACCTCGCAGTTGTTGAATATACTAAGGATGATTATGTGCAGCTCTTGAATCAGAAATGTGGTACCACTGCTTTGGTATGAAGCATATTACTCATTTAAACCCATCTCCTTGGCAACTGTTTCTATTGCATGCTTGCTTTAAGCAATCCTTGAGAATGTTTTACTGTGAGTGCACTTATGCAGTGAAAGCAGAGTTGCATTGTCCAAGGCATACTTGTGTTAGTTTCTCTAGAGATGGATTTAGTCTCTTCTTGCTTTTTTTTTTTTTTTTTTTTTTTTTTTCTTTTTCTTTCTCCTCCAAATCTGACATCAACCTCAATTGGGGACTGGGAAGTCTCAAGATTGCCATTGGGTATTTTCCGAGACTATTTTGGTACTGACCAATGCTATTTGATTCTAAATGAAGACTTAACCATGAGAAATATTTACAAATGTCAATCCCTTACATCAGTGATTTCCAAATTGGGGGTTCTGCAGCAGTGTTCCCTCTGAACATGACCTTGCAAATCTTATGGTAGAGAAACATCATCCATCACACAGCTACTAAAAAGTATTCTGTACCAAATATTGGAATTTAAATGAATGATTTTAAAGGCTAAAAATTGCTTTTGTGTATTTCATCAGTTAATCCAAAAACAAAATGCTGAAGGTAAAGGCCTGCTAGAATAGACCCAATTGATGGGACATAGATATACATGAATGATAGCTAAAAAATATGTATTTAAGCCATTTTTCCTGCATGTACAGTGATGGTTTTTAAATCATTTGATTGTTTTGATACTGATGTTGGAGATCACTGTGCCCCCCTTATATATATTCAAAAAGCAAACCCTCCTATTTCAGGTTTCCATGGACTCGCTTAAAGCCATTGTTTGTGAAGAAACTGGATTCTGTAATGCAGCAATTCAATGAAGAATATCCTGCTGACCATTTACCCCTGTCCCCAAATGTAGAGAATATCAAGTTCGAAGAAATGAGAAGCAGGATTATTAATGCAGTCAGCAGATTCCATGGGTAAGCAACATTCTAATCTTGATCTTTAATCTTTGGTGACAGCAAAGTCCTTCACTTTTGGTGTTTCTGCATACAATTTCCACTGATCGTTGTCCAATATCATGCACTTTGCTTAATTTTAGGTTTGCTTTTAATTATTGGAAACCTTACTGTTAGTAATTTCTTTTTGTCTTTAGTTATTTTACTTCTCCGTATTGATACTGGCTGATGTTGGACTTCAGTTCATTTCAGTTATTTGTAAGTTCAACTATGAAATATACCAGGCTTGCTCTGTGTGTGTGTGTGTGTGTGTTTTTCTTTGTTTTTTTTCCAAAAAATGAAATTATGATAATTTGGCAGTTTGGTTCAGTCTTCCTGTGGCATTAGCTTACTAAGCTGTTTCAGCTGATATTATAGACTCTGATAATCTATTTCATTCTGATAACTTTATCAGAAAAATAACCATGTACTCTCTGTATCAATTTGTAACTATGCTCATGAGTGTGCTTAACAAACACTCTGCTGAAGTATGTTTGGGCCATCCTGAATACTTGCCTTCTGGAAGTTCCAATCATATCTGTATTTCAATGTGATTACTGAAACATACAGCAGCTCTTTCCTGACAGCAGATACAACTATGCCAGGTCTTGAAATACAATATTGTTTTATGATTATGAATTAACTTTCAAGATCATCCTTAGCATGTCCAGTGCCAAAGGATGCTGATTTGATATTTTTTATTCTCCTGTCAAGTGTCAGATGAGATACAGCATGCCTCCATGGCTAGTACGTGCTTTCCAGTGATAGTATATAAAATCTGGGGGATCCCCATTGTTTCTGCTCTTGGCTTTCACATGTCAGCAAAGGAAACATTTGTGAGGAACATGCTGACCTTTGACTAATTTTGTCTGCTTCACATTTTTTAAACAATTACCAAAGTAACTGACAAAAACAAATGGGAACAGATTGGCTCAAGATAGTTTCTCGGGTTTGATATACACTCTTTATTACTTATAACCCCCTGGACCAAAAATCAGTTCCCTTTGTAATGAGGATGACATTAGTTTCCAAGTCTATTTTATAAAAAGAACTGGTGCATTCTATTATTCTATGGAAAAGGTTGGATTTTTATTTAAAGCTAGTTAATTCCATTGAGTTTCAGCCAATCCCTCCCCCTACAAAAACCTGAATAAAAATTGTCAGATTACCTTTTTCATACAAAGGTGAACTTTTCAAAAGATATGAGCTTTTTTCCTTCCACTAACTTTATTTTGATCTATCAAATAATTCTATTGTTCCTTGCTGTCTGGATTTGGGAATTTTCTATTTTTGGTTGACATAACATATCTTGCAAAACCACTGCTTGGAATGCAGCCTCACATCTCTTTTTAGTCTGTTCTATTTGTGGAATTCATACTACTGTGTGTAATATATAAGTTTTTAGTGGGTTTGTTAATTTTAATAATAGAATAGAAAATAATATTGAATAGTCTTCACGATTTAATGAAATGCTTGGTAATACATGACCTAATTAATTTCAGTCTGTTAAAAACTGTCACTGTATAAACCCCTGTAATCTTTGCCCTGTCCCCTTGTGTAATTGGGGAACCTGTTAGTCCTTTTCTTAAATACTAGCTAAACATTTTGTGAAGAAATATTCAGAATTTAGATTAGAAAAAAAATAAGCTTCCCTAAAGAGTATGAGCTCTGGTTTAAGAAAAAAAAATGTATTTAATTATCCAATAAATGTCTTGGTAGCTTTTTTTTTTTTCTCTTCATCCTATTGAAGGAAAAAATTTGCATTTTGGATGAGCTAAAAAATCGTTAGTATCTTGGAAATTTGGTGTATCGATTATCATCAAAATAGAAAAATATAACGATGCATTGGCGAATTATTGCAGCCCTAATAGTAACTGTGCAAATTCTGGTGTTGATGAGAAATTAACGATATCCTGACTTCATTTAAACTCCATGAACATAGGAAAGGTTAAAGCTCCTATTGCTACTCACTGACTTCAACTCTGCAAATTTCTTGCTTAGCTTTAGTCTTTTCCTCGTTTAACAAACTTTCTGGCAGTAGGGGAAAACTTTGTCAACTTGGAAAGTTTGTTAAAACAAATAGATGAGCTTGACCGTGCTTGTGTCAAACTCCCTTACTTCATTAAAATCCAAAGGGTTGACAAAACAGTTGATTTCTCCTTGCAATATTGTTCCAAAATTACGTCTCATTTTAACTGCTGTATTGTTTTTTGTAAATGGGAATTGCTAACTTGGGCAAAACAAATCAACGTGAGTTGGGTTTGAAGTAGGAGTTAATTTGTCATCAGTTTTTGTGGGTCATTGTTATTTGTGCATGATATCATTGTCATCGCGTTAGGAAATGAATTTTGAACTCAATAGTATGAGTTTGACAAAAAAAGATATCAAGAATTCAGACAACTTTTACTGAAGGAATACTACTATTTATTTTATGGTATAAACTATAACTATAACCTTGTAGATTTCAATCCAATTTTATATGAAATTCAAATCTGTCTAAAATCTTAATTTTTTTTAAATATTTTTTTTTTTTCTATCCAGTGCACCTTTTACAATTCAAAGACTGTGTGAACTTATCACGGATCCTACCAGACACTATAAAAGAAGTGACAAATTTTTAAGAGGAATTGAGAAGGTAACTTTTCATTACAACCTTAAACACCTATAAAATTTTGCACAACCTCTGTCCCCTTGGAATAATTAGTAAGTGTTCCAATCCTGCTAAAGGCTTACCTTTGAATAACCCCTGTGGAGCAGTTGAACTAAGAAATAAAATGATCAGAGATCATGTTATGCTCCAACGTACTATGGAACCAGTAATCCTTCTCTGTAAGACAAGCAGAGAAATGGTAGCCTGTGGGGAAACGACTGATATTAGGTTTACGGTCCTGAAATTCCTATGAGACAATGGACTAGTGCAGTAGTAAAAGTCGGCAACCCCTGCTATAAAAGAAATTGTTGCGGATCTTCATTTAGACTAATTAATGAACTATAGAAAAATTATTTGACCTTTACAAAATCTTATTCAAAATGGATTACCTTTATTTGAATTCTAATGTATGGTACCTGTCTGTGTACAATAATTGTTTATTAATAGGTGTTCGATGAATGTTTTTCTGCCATAAGATTTGAAATATCAGAATCGGGAACACTGCTGCGGACTCCCAATTATTTTACTCTAGTTTTGAAGCCACTGAACTAGTAGGCTAGTGCAACTAGTAACTTGGTGGTACTGAGTTCATTCACCGTGTTGGACAGTGAACATCACTCGAGTTTAGGAGAAAACGGAAGCATCAGAAGGACAAGTTAACTAAAACTGATCTGAGATGAACTTTTTTTTTTTTTTTTTTTTTTTTTTTCCCCTGACAGTCTGGGTCATCTCTCTCTCTCTCTCTCCCTTAACTTTTTTCAACATTTTATATAGCCTTACTTCAAGAACTTGCTTCCATCTCCTTTGATTTACAATATGCGCCGAAGAGCCCATGAATGGAGATGGAACAATGGGTGGTGGTGATTCATAATTTCCCTTTGATTGCTTGCTTTGGTTTGTATGATTTTGTGACATTGTTTGTAGAATTGAAGACAATTTATACCTTTGTATTTCCAGAATATCATGGTAGTTAGCACAGTGGATCCATTTGGAAGGTAACCAAAGTTTTTATTTACTTTAATTAAATCTTGTGTCTTTTCTGTGTATAATTTAGAAAGAAATTATAAACCTGGGCATTTATCAATGAATTTGACTAGTCTTTATCTTTGATTTTTAGTTGCTTTTTACAATATGGGCTGTTATTTTACTGCTAAGTGTTAACAATGTGATCAGAAATGAATACTAAGCTCTGGGTGAGCATTCCAACTTTACTTTGTTTCTGAAATTAATATTAAAAATATTGTTGCAAGACTTCATCCAGTGATTTAAGAGGAAAAAAAAATCATGACAATTTTAATTTTTATTCTCTACAACTATGGAATAAAGTTAATTTTTACCAAAATATTCCATATACCTGTGATGGATATATGATCTGACAGAATGATTATAAACTGTGTTCAATCGTATTGAAATGTTATCAAAATGATCTCCCGTTATTACATGGTGAATGTATCATTTGACTTCTATGTCAATAGAATGAACAATTTAAGAAAGGGGGGGCTGCTGCGGGGAAAGAAAAACAGCAGATATAGACTCTGAATAAGCAGAATAAGGATTTTGAGTTGAAACAGTTATTTGGTCCTTTGCATAAATATTCCTGATACCTGTGAATATCCATGAAACTTCAAGGGATAGGGATCTTAATTTAGAGCAACAGGTAAGAGCAACACTACATTGAAGCCTACCCTATAGGTTGCAGGTCGTGTAGCCAAGTGCCATACACAAAAAATTGACCTCTTATACTTGCTTTTAATCTTTTTTCTTGTAGGAAAGTAGTTTGTGAATCACGGAACATAGTGAATGGTATCGACGTAAATGGTCACACAGCGTCTATACGCACTCCACCCCATACTCCCCCTCCCCCACCTGTACCTTCTCCTCCCCTGTGGCCTGCAAGTGCCATGGATTCTGCCACCATTTGGCCTGCTTCCAAATCGGATTCTGAGAAACCGGACAGTCCAGTATATGATGAGAACTGTGATGATCAAGGTGTTCCCCTTGACGGCCGGACAGTGTCTTCTCCGCCACCGTCAGGACCTGTGCATTCTACAGACACTGCCAACAGCAATGGCACCTCGGCCAATGAAGACAGATGTGATAAAGAAGACTCGTCATCCTCGTTTGACTCTAATGCAGATGACCGTGACACTGTTCAGTCATCTGCCAGCAGCAGTAGTGAAGAGTCGACTCTGAGTAGTGGGGATGACAGCTCTCAACAGTCACCCACAAGTCAAGATAGCAGTGAGGAAAGTATTGAACAGTCCACAGCTGATAGCTGCACCAATCAACAAACGGAACCTGAGCAGAAGCAACAGACAGAAACCGCAGAAATGATGCAGTCAGATGATGAGAAGAGCGACCCAGAGACCAAGATGGAAGAAAGATCAACGCCCCCAGTATCCTCCAAAGAAAGCGGCTCAAGTTCGAGTGGTAAGTTCAGTGGCGAGTTACTGATGTTATTTTACCATATATGCTAGCCCCTAACTAGTATGTCACTCCAAGTATACTCCAGTAATAGTTGGATAGGTTGACTCTCCAATTTAAAGCAGCTTTGTGTTCATCAGAATGTTTAGTCCAATGGTTCCCAACTTTCTAGGGTCACCCCCCCCCGCCTTATTCAGTATTCTCAGTTTCCCCATTTCCATTCAAGTAAGTTGCAATAAAATAATTTAAATTTTTCTTATTTTGTGTGTAATTAGACAGCTTTATAATGAGAATTAGCTTAATTTTTGGATTGAACAGCTGCTGCTGTATATTTGT
Source organism: Thysanoteuthis rhombus (assembly GCA_963457665.1). Lineage (NCBI taxonomy): Eukaryota > Metazoa > Mollusca > Cephalopoda > Oegopsida > Thysanoteuthidae > Thysanoteuthis > Thysanoteuthis major. Next base: position 6,431,592 of record OY735237.1, read on the forward strand.
CGGCAGAAATGATTTTTAGTTGATTATTTTCTACATTCCTTTATTGTTAATAAAAATTATTAGGATAGAATGACACTCAACAAAAAAACTATTACAAAATTTGGAAATTTCAATAAGCAACATGGTAAGGAAAACTTGGACTTTTGGTTGCACAGTTGTGCTCCATTTTTGCACCATGCATCACCTAACCACTATCCATGAACCAAAAACATTCATCATGACTTATTTTCATTTCCTACTTTGACTGCCCCCCCCCCCTGTCCAGGTTGGGGAGCATTGGTTTAAAAAGGCTAATGTGATCTTTTAGGGGAAATACTTGGTGCTTTCGAAGTCTTTTATGCTGGCATATATGGTATGTTTTTTGGACCCCCCCTCCCGCCCCCGCCAAAAAAAAAACTAGTGGATTTCAAATATCTTCTCAGAATTTTCGTTCTGAATTTCATTAGGTGTGTCTTAATTATTGTGTAGTATAGTCAGACAGTTTTCCTCATCTATACTGTTATTTCTTTCACTTGAATGTTTCAGCCCTGTACACCATCGCTTTCTTCATGTGTACTTATTTTCTTTGTCTTGTGAAATAAGTAACAGCTTAGATCCAACTCTACCGCACATTAATTAATTTTCTCACTCTGTTATTTTTGTTTCATATTTTTCACTAACTGGAAACTGCTTATATAGTTTTGTGGACTTTAGTCCTCATTTCTTGCACACTATATCTTGGCCAGTGTACCCTACAGCCATCTTCAGGAGATGAATAGGTGTTGTGTGTGTGTATGTTTTTTTTTTGAAAAAAACTTTTTTATTTATTTATTTATTTATTTATCTTTCTTTTTTTTTTTAATCAGGGTGTACAAAAATTGAAACTGATTGTTAGTTCATAGTGATTAGAATTTTGTAGATCATGGCATTGGCACCCAAAGAGACAGCTTGGTTGTTTGTGATTTATAGATAAAAAAAGGAAAGTGGATTGTGTTGCTTTTCATTTCCCTATTCTGCCTGCAGCAATGAGTTTTTGCCTTCACTGGCTCCCATCAGTCGCTGCTGCTGCTGATGACTAATTGGTTTAGACTGGCTGCTCACTTTGCAATTGTTTGCCAGCTGCACCTGTTCTGACATGACACACCACCCTGTTGGCCATTATCAAATAATTAAAATAAACTGGTCTTTATAATTCACTGATGTAGTGGATAGCTGGCATCCATTGGAAAATGATAGATTTTAAATGTTCTTAGTAGTAGAATAATCTGTGGTCAGGTTACCCAGTGTAAGAGAAGTACTTTTAAGATCCCATTATGATAAATTTTGATTTACCCCCCCACCCCCAATATTACAACTTGACCGAGGTTGTCAATTTATGGAAGTGTGTAAACGGTGCTGATCAGAAATAAATAAGCTTCTGGCGATGTGTATTGCTAATGCAATAATGGGTACACCGAATCCGTCTGAAATCTACCTGTGATACATTCATGGTGAAATTGGAATGACCCTGCTTGTCAGGATTTATTTGGAACCCCTCTTGATGGTGAAATGCAACTCTGAGGTGATTTTAGTGGTGTAAAAACAAATATCTAGATCTCGTGGCACTTCCCTATGGTACATATCAGGCAACGAACTTGACCCTAACCCTTTTAGTTGTAATGGGAGGTGCAGTCTGGGGAGGCAACCTGGAACTCAACATGATTATTATGCCACCTTGGGCATGTCAGTCACACGTTTCATGTGGAAATTACTGTGCTTTTCTTCAAGTAATGACTCTCTCCCCCCCCTCTCTTTTTCTCCCCACCCCTCATGGATGCTAAATCTCTGAAGTGATTGGATATCTTGGGCACTTTTTAGTGTGTTGTGGTTCTCTACATATATATATATATATATGTGTGTGTATATATGTGTGTGTGTATATATATATATATATATATATATATATATGTATAACCCCCACACACACATACATTTAGAGCTTTTTCGCAGTCATACGAACACAAAATCAGTTCAAGTTAGCAACACTGAGTTTCAGTCTTGGCAATTTTTTTCTGCTAACCCCCATGTTTCCCTTGTGTTTCTAGGTGCAGAAGTAGTTGAAGAGGACATGCCAAGTTTTGCAGAAAATTCTGCAGAGTCTTCGGAAGATCCCAAACATGACCTTGCTGATACTACTACCAGCAACAGCAAAACTGAGTCAGTCTTGACTAGTACTAATTCCAGTACTGTTGTTAGCACCTCTGAGCAGTCTGAAGAGATGTCAGAAGAATCCAGCACCTCATCCACATCATCCTCCTTCTCTTCTGAACCCACGGACTTGCCAGCTTCCTCTGAATCTCCCATGGTAAGCTGTACCTCTTCTGTTACCACCAACACCACTACCACTACCACCAAAACCAGTTCCAGCATGGAAGCAGCAGCTAAGTTGACAGCGGATGTTGGGCAATTTCCAGCTGACATCCCTTGCACAGACAATTCCGTCTCTTCTACTGATGAAATGACAGCAATGTCCGCAGAGTCTTCTTCAAAAGAAGCATCTTTAGCCAAGAATTCTAAAATAACTAATTCTTCAGAAGAGGAGGATGGCAACATAAATGAAGCCTCCTCGGTGATGGAGACTGACTGCTCTGAAAATGAGCTTGCAAAGCAGGATCCAAAATCCAGTGACTCCAAATCAGAATCTTCGGATCCTGCAGCTACCACTGCCACCAGCTCTGTCCCTCAGCTACCAGAGTCCAACACTCCAGATGAAGAACCAATGGAGCTATAGTGGATGTCTATTTTATTTTTTATTTTTTATTTTATTTTTTTTTTAAATTTTTTTTTTAACATTTAAAAGGACTCTTTGGAAAAAAAAATCATCACCACCACCACCACCACCACCGCATTGTGTACATTGAATCTTTCATGGCTAAGTTATCTGTTAGTTAATTTTAATGACTGTGAAATTTGATTTCATTTTAGTTTTCCCCCCAGTGAGTCTTCACTCTCTCCTTAGTCCTATGCCTTCATTTGTGAAAAATCCAAAATGCCAACAAATCATTAAAAAATAACTGTGGGGGGAGGAAGTGTTTGTGTTTTTTTTTTTTTTTTTTGTTTTCTTTTTTTTCTTTTGTTATTTGGCTCTTGAAAAAATCAGACTTTTCATCCAACAACCCCTCTTAGTTCTCATCCCTTTTTATTTTTTTTATTTTTTAATTTATTTTTTATTTTTTATTATTTTTTTTCCTAGGGTGAAAAAATACATCAAGATAAACAAATGTATATTACAAAGTTAAATAAAAACCCTCTGATATAAATAAGATTTGGCACAACAATTTTTTTTTTTTCCTTATCACATCAATCTGTGCCTTCCTTGAGAGTAAGAAGGAAAAGAAATAAATTCTATATATTAAAAAAAAAAAAGAAAAAAAAAAAATTCTAGTCTGCCTCATATTCTGTGTATGCTTTATTTATTTCTGTAAAAAAAAATCTCAGGAATCATATTTCCAAGGTAATTAAAAAATATCACAAAAGGCTAAACAAGGACTAAATAAAAACAACATTAGAGGAAGGCAAACTTGTGGATTTTCAACAAAATGGTCATCAGCTGTAACATTGCTGGATGGTTTGATAATTGTTCTTTTTCAATTCTCCCATAACCAATGCATTCTTTGAATTTTAAGTCAACCAGTAAGAGAGGCTCCCTACTATCAATAGTTCTGAATTATTTAACTTTGTTGGTTTTCTATTTGTTGCTGAGGCGAGGGTGATTCAGTTCCTAAACTAGATGCAAGCTCAGGCAAGAGAACCCAATCTGCTCTTGCTGGAAGGAAAAGAAATGGGTTCACTTTTTGCAAGGGCATTTATTCGAAGTGAATGCATACAGCCATGGCTGGAATTATAATTGTTTGCTATCTCCATTATCTGTTCTGTTAACCATTACAGCTGCTTTACACACTTACAAGCCATTTTTTTTTTTTTTTTTTTTTTTTTTTTTTTTTCTTGTGTGTGTGTGTGAATTGGATTATCCTTGGGAAATCTGTTATTCCATTGTCCTCAGCATTTTTTGTCTCCTTTCCAGACTATTATCTGAACTATCAGTAGGGGGTGCCTCCTACTGGACAAATTATATACCTGAAGGAAAACATGTCAAAATTGAGCCCTCAACAACAAGGATGAGAATATTAGCCTAAACCTATACCATTTGTAGAATCAAATCTTCAAATCATAAGAGCTAGTAAGATGAATTTTGGATTAGATATTAGAACTCTTTCATTCAGAATGCCACCTTCTTTGAACAAAGAAAATAAGTTCATAAATGTTAGTCATTCCTAATGTTTATTCTTGATCACTGAATTCAACTTGTGCTTTGGAATGGGCTTTTTTTCTGTCTTGAATCTTTTCTATTTAGTTTGAGTGACAAAGTTCCAGAAGTGAAGTTATGCAATCATTAGGACCCCCCCTTTCTTTTGCTGTGCCATTGAGTGTGGGCGAGCATGTCTCTATCCGTCAGTCTCCTGCTCTTCAAATGGTATACATTGCGACCCCTAATGTTTTTACTGTCTCTCTTTCCCTCGAGCTTTCCAGTTGTAAGTAAATATCCCGTCTTTTTTCACATGTTCAGAAAGTTTGCTTTTTTCTTTTCCCTTATTTTATCAAGTTTATATATATATATATATATATATATATATATATATATATATATATATATATATATATATTTCTTTTCTTAACACCTTGCCAATTTTTTTCTAATGCCCATTTTCTCAGGTAAATGTCAATTACTATTTCATTTTTAGGATATTTCTCATTCCTGTAAATTCTGTTCTTTCCATTAGCAATCTTCATTTGCTATTAGATGTTACCTGTGATCCAAGGTACTAGAATTTGAACTTAATGTAGTGTGTAATAAAGAGGAAGGAAAGTAGTTGAATTTTTATAACTTCAGGAAGATGTTAATGTTGGAATTTGAGGTTTTCTATGTTTAGTGAAAAGGTATTTTCATTGAGTTTATTCAGAATATTAAAACAAATTATCCTAAACTTCAGCACTAGCATCTGAAGCTAGTTTATGTTAGCTTTACTACTTATTGCCCACTGACTTTATCCTTACTTCTCAGCTTAACATTACTCATTTTTAGTAGTAGAGGCAATTGAAAAGATCTGAAGTTCAACACTCTATCAGTATGTTATCCATTAAAAATCGGGGAGAAAGGTACTAGCAGTGGTCAGGATCTAATGTACGTCTTACATATATAAGCACTACAATATAGATGATAAATTAAAAATGGTTCAACTGGTAGGTTTGTAGTACACGAAAGGAAAAAGGTGACTTCGTTTTTTCTTTCTCCTCCCTTATCGTTGCATCTTCATTGGCCTCTGTTATGCTAAGAAGAACAGTATTTCTATCAGACAACTGTTGACAATATAACCATAGAAAAAGATTGCTCTGGAAAATCAATGCAGCACTATCCCCACTCCTCTTTACTGAAACTCTTTTTTTTTTTTTTTTTTTTTTTTTTCTTTTCCCAACCGACCTTGACATATATTATGCTGTTGATTTGTACATTAACTTTTGATTGGCCATTCTAATATTCTCATCCTTCTTGTTTATCTCTTTCATTGGAAAAAAAATCATCCTACCACTTGTAACGCTTGACGTTGAAGATTATTGCATACAAATTCAATTCATCGTAAGTTTTAGAACATGATTAGGCAAACTATGACCTATGGGATGAAAGTAAGTAGGTGTCCATTCTTCAAGTAATAATCTTGATATAATTGTGTATAGCACTAAAAGTTGTCTATATCTTCGAGTCAATATTCCCACTCAAGTTTGGACAATGATCAAATATATTCAATTCAATTTTGGAAAGTATTAGGAAAACAAAATGGTCACTATCAATTAAAGACGGAGAAATGGAAGATTCTCGACCCCTGGATTCCAAACATCTTCCTATGTTTATTACTCTTGGTAAATAATTTAATTTTTGCCTTATTGTGATACAAAATCTGATACTCCCCAAATTTATCCAGGTGTTATGTAAATGTTTGTCTTAGCTGTAATTTAAATCGGTGAGTTCCATGTGTGATAAGACAGAAAAGGCATTTCATTTTATAGCAGTCCATGCAAGTATAGGGAAACACAAATAAAATAGATAATATACAACAATTGTGGTCTGATACAGCTTATCAATTATAGTTTTGACAGATTATTTGTTTTTGTTTTCTTTAGTTGATGCAGCGGTTTATATTTAATTTCCTTTGCAATGTTTGATAATCTATTCCATCATTCTTATTGAGGTTTCATCTTTTGAACTATGGCTATAATCGTAACTTATTTAATCATGCAAAATATTAGTTAATACCACTTGAAACGTGGTCATAATAGTGCAAAATTTTAACAGTGATCGAAAGTCCTGAACTGCTGTAGAAGACAACTGAAATGGAAACATGCATATTAAGTTATTCTGTAGTAGTTAGATAATGGAAGAATATCCATAATTTTATTTTGAGTCTGGCCCACCGCTCCGGAAAGTTTGCCGATCTCAGATCTTCAAAGAAAAAAAGGATGTAATGGAATGCATTGGTGGGGAGCCTGCTTTGTAAATCAGCATTTAAAATCGTGCTCTTTATTACTAAGCACTGGTGCTAGTAAGAAATGAACTTATCATAGCAGTAGAACTACCTTTGTGTTAGATATCTCTAGTTAGAAGAGGTACATTTATTTACTTGTGTCTGACTCATCAGACAATATCTTCAGAAGTTGTCTATCAATTTCATTGCCATCAGGTGAAGATAGAATTTACTCCCCTGCATCGTTACGAATGGACTGATTTTCAATCAGCTTGTAGTGACATCAATAGTGTTGACAGGTATGTGCTCTCTGATTGGACATCTTATACAGGTATGCAATCTCTTCTTTAAAAACCAGAAAGAGATGACATTATATTGTACTGACACAGCACTTAGTGTCTTGAAAACTAATGTTTTGTTACTGGCTTTGAAAGTGTTTATCAATACAAGGGTTTGATTAAGTAATAGAAACATATTAATTAACAAGTTTTATTTAAATTTTTTAATATGGAGTCCTTTGCAATAATAGCAGTATGAATAAGTTGAATTGATTCATACAGCTAATGGACAGTATTGAGATGCATTTTCTGTCATTGCTCTAGCAAAATCTGCTCCAGTTCCTTCAGAGATGCTTGTGGAGAGACTTGTTCCTTACTTGCTGCTGTAATTGACACTACAAATGCTTGATAGTATTAAAATTTGGTGATTGTAGAAGCCAATCCAAGTGAGGAACATTTCATTGATTTCAAACCAGTTTCTAACAACTTGGCCTGTCAGAAAAACGGCATCGTCATGGTGAAAAGGCCTTTACTCCATAGGATGCAAATGGTCATCCAAAATTAAAACTGCTTGGAGTTATGAAATGACATGGAATAATCTGCCAAAACACAAAAAAAAATTTTCAGTCTTTCAAATTTATGTAGTATCAATGTATTTCAGTAATACAACCATAACGGCAAGTGTTTCTAATATTTTGTCGAACCGCTGTGTTTAAATTGAGAGAATATGGATATATGAGGTAAAACAAGAGAAAGAAGGTGGAAATAGCGCTACCCTTACCATTCTTTATCCAACCCCAAGGGTTATCTGTTTCAAGACCTATTCCTGCAAAATAACCTTGGCCATTTTACATTCCAGTACATATGTAACTACTCTCTTCACACTTTTGACTCTATATTGATTCTATATCTTTTCATTTCCCGATTCGTTAATATTCATTTTCTTCATTTGTTATTTATGGTTCTGAAAGTTTTTTAGTTTCTCTCCAAAGGGCGCCGTTTAATTCCATCCTCTTTCTATTTTCTTGGTTCATATTCCGCCTCTCTCCATTGATATGATTCATATTCCCCTCTCTATTGTTTTGACCTGTGTTCCCCCAATGCTCCTTATATTTTGGGTTGTATTACTCCCTGTCTCTTTGATTTAGGTTCATATTCCCTTTATTCTACACTTATGGCATTTTCCACTTACCTTTCTGTTTTTTGCCCGATGTGAGCCTTTTACCTGCTACCTTTCCTTTAACTCTCTCGTCTTTCAATTACACTTTCCTTTCCCTCTTCAAGGCTATTAAAACACTTCCTTTCATTTCCCTCTTCCTTGCATTTTAGACTTTCTTTCTTTTCCATCTTCCTTTTGTTTTAAACACATTCATTCTTTGCCCTTTTCTTATAACTTTTGCACGCTTTCATTCCTATCCCCTTTCTCTGTCGCTTTTGCAATCTTTCTTTCCTTTCCCATCCCCCCTTCGTTTTACACTCTTTCTTTCCATTCCCTCCCCCTTTCGTTTTACACTCTTTCATTGCATTCCCTCCCCATTTCGTTTTACACTGTTTTTTCTTTCCCCTCCCCCTTCATTTTACACTCTTTCTTTCCTTTCCCCTTTCCTTTCGTTTTACACTCTTTCTTTCCTTTCCCCTCCCTTTTAGCTTTTACACTCTTTCTTTCCTTTCCCCTCCCTTTTAGCTTTTACACTCTGTCTATCCTTTCACCTTCCCTTTCATCTTACACTCCGTCTATCCTTTCCTCTTGCTTTTTGTTTTACACCCTTTCATTTTACACTCTGTCTTTCCGTTCCCCTTCCCTTTCGTTTTACACTCTTTCTTTCCTTTTCCCTTTCCTTTCGTTTTACACTCTTTTTTCCCTTTCCTTTTGTTTGACACTCTTTCTTTCATTTCCCCCTTCCTTTTACACTCTTTTTTTCCTTTCGTTTTACACTTTGTCTTCCCTTTCACCTTTCCTTTCTTTTTACACTCTGTCTTTCCTTTCCCCTTCCCTTTCGTCTTGAACTTTGTCTTTCCTTTCCCCTTCTCTTTCATCTTACACTCTGTCTCTCGTTTCCCCTCCCCTTCTGTTTTACACTCTGTCTTTCCTTCACCATTTCCTTTCGTTTTACACTGTTTCTCTCCTTTCCCCTTTCTTTTGTTTTAGACTCCTTCTTTCCTATTCCCTTTCCTTTTGTTTTAGACTCATTCTTTCCTTCCCCCTTTCCTTTTGTTTTACACTCTTTCTTTCCATTCCCCTTTCCTTTCGTTTCACACTCTGTCTTTCCTACCCGCTTTCCTTTTGTTTTACATTCTTTCTTTCCTTTCCTCTCTTGTTTCCTTTCAGATTCTTTCTTTCTTTTCCCCTTTCTTTTCGTCTTACACTCTTTCTTTCCATTCCCCTTCCCTTTCGTTTCACACTCATTCTTTTCCCCTAACATTTCGTTTTACACTTTTTTTTACCCTCCCCCTTTATTTTCGTTTTACACTCTTCCTCTCCTTTCCCCTTTCCTTTTGTTTTACACTCTTTCTTTCCTTTCCTCTTTTGTTTCCTTTCAGATTCTTTCTTTCCTTTCCCCTTTCCTTCTGTTTTACACTCTGTCTTTCCTTTCCCCTTTCTGTTCGTCTTACACTTTCTTTCCCTTCTCTTCCCTTTCGTTTTACCCTCTCTCTTTCTTTTCCCCTTTCCTTTCATCATACACTCTGTCAATCCTTTCCCCCTACCTTTCGTTTTACACTCTGTCTATCCTTTCCCCTTCCCTTTCGTTTTACACTCTTTTTTCCCCTGTTTCCTTTCTTTTTACACTCTGTCTTCCCTCTCCCATTTCCTTTCGTTTTACACTCTGTCTTCCTTTCCCCCTCCATTTCGTTTTACACTCTTTCTCCCCTTTCCCCTTCCCTTTCGTTTTACACACTTTCTTTCCCTTCTCTTCCCTTTTGTTTTACAATCTCTCTTTATTTCCCCTTTCCTTCTGTCTTACACTCTGTCTATCCTTTTCCCTTCCAGTTTGTTTCACACTCTGTTTTTCCTTTCCTCCTTCCCTTTTGCCTTACACTCTTTCCCCTTCACTTTTGTCTTACACTCTGTCTAATCTCACTCTTTCCTTTTTGTTTTACACTCTTTCCTTTCCCCTTTCTTTATGTTTCACACTCTGTCTTTCTTTCCCCTTCCCTTCCGTTTTACACTTTGTCTTTCCTTTCCCCTTCCCTTCCGTTTTACACTTTGTCTTTCCTTTCCCCTTCCCTTCCGTTTTACACTTTGTCTTTCCTTTCCCCTTCCCGTTTGTTATACACTCTATCTTTCCTTTCCCCTTCCCTTTTCTTATACACTCTATCTTTCCTTTCCCCTTCCCTTTTGTTTTATACACTTTCTTACCTTCCCCCTTTCTTTTCGTTTTACACTCTTTCTTTCCTCTCGTGTTCCCTTTTTTTTCACCTTCTATGTTTCCTTTCCCCTCCCCTTTAGCTTTTACCCCCTTCTTCCCTTTCATTTTTGCTCTCTCTCTCCCTTTCCAATTTTGCTCTCTCTCAAGTATCTTCCTTTCATTTTTGCTCTCTCTCTCTCTCTCTCTCTCTCTCTAGTATCATCCTTTCATTTTTGCTCTCTCTCTCTCTAGTATCATCCTTTCATTTTTGTCTCTCTCTCTGGTATCATCCTTTCAGTTTCGCTGTCCTCCTCTCTAGTATCATCCTTCCATTTTTGCTCTCTTTCTCTCTATTATTATCTTTCATTTTTGCTCTCTTTCCCTGTACTATATTCCTTCCATTTTCTCTCTCTCTCTCAAGTATCATATATTGATTTTCGCTCTCTCTCTAGTATCATCCTTTCATTTTCGCTATCTCTCTCTCTCTAGTATCATCCTTTCATTTTCGCTCTCTCTCTATCTCTCTAGTATCATCCTTTTTTTTTGCTCTCTCTGTCTAGTATCATCCTTTCACTTTTGTTCTCTCTCTATTCAGTATCATCCTTTCACTTTCGTTCTCTCTCTTTTCAGTATCATCCTTTCATCTTCGCTCTTTCTTTCTCTATTATCATCCTTTAATTTTGCTCTCTTTCTCTCAAGTATCATCTTTTCATTTTTGCTCTTTTTCTCTGGTATCATCCTTCCATTTTTGCTCTGTCGCTCTCTCTTGTATCATCTTTTCATTTCTTCTCCGTCTCTGTTTCGTATCATCTTTTCATTCTTGCTCTCTCTCTCCCTGGTATCATTTTATCATTTTTGGTCTTTCTCTCTCTATAGTATCATCCTTTCATTTTTGCTCTTTCTCTCTTTAGTTTCATCTTTGCTCTCTCTCTCAAGTATCATCCTTTGACTTTCGCTTTCTCTCTCTCTAGTATCATCTTTTGATTTTCGCTTTCTCTCTCTCTAGTATCATCTTTTGATTTTCGCTCTCTCTCTCTCTAGTATCATCCTTCCATTTTCGCTCTCTCTCTCTCTCTAGTATCATCCTTTCATTTTTGCTCTCTCTTTATATCACTAGTATCATCTTTTCATTTTTGCTCTCTCTCTGTCTCTCTAGTATCAGCTTTTTATTTTTGCTCTCTCTCTCTCTAGTATCATCCTTTCATTTTTTTTTCTCTCCCTCTGGTATCATCCTACCAGTTTCGCTGTCCCTCTCTCTAGTATCATCCCTTCATTTTCGCTCTCTTCCTTTCTAGTATCATCTTCCATTTTTGCTGTCTTTCTAGTATCATCCCCCCATTCTCTCTCTATCTCTCTAGTATCATCCTTTGATTTTTGCTCTCTCTCTAGTATCATCCTTTCATTTTTGCTATCTCTCTCTCTCTCTAGTTTCATCCTTTCAATTTCACTCTCTCCCTATCTCTCTGGTATCATCCTTTTATTTTTGCTCTCTCCGTCTAGTATCATCCTTTCATTTTCGTTCTATCTCTCTCTATTATCATCCTTTCATTTTTGCTTTCTCTCTCTATTATCATCCTTTCATTTTTGCTTTCTCTCTCTAGTATTATCCTTTCATTTTTGCTCTGTCTCTCTCTAGTATCATCATTTCATTTTCGCTCTCTCTCTCTCTATCGTATCATCCTTAATTTTTGCTCTCTCTTTCTCTGGTATCATCCTTTCATTTTTGGTCTTTCTCTCTCTGGTATCATTTTATCATTTTTGGTCTTTCTCTCTATCTCACCAGTATCATCCTTTCATTTTTGCTCTCTCTCTATCTCACCAGTATCATCCTTTCATTTTAGCTCTCTCCCTATCTCTTTAGTATCAACTTTCCATTTTCGCTTTCTCTCTATCTAGTATCATCCTCCTATTTTTGTTTCTTTTCTCTCTGGTATCATCCTTTCAGTTTCGCTCTCCCTCTCTCTGGTATCATCCTTTCAGTTTCGCTCTCCCTCTCTCTAGTATCATCCTTTCATTTTTGCTATATTTCTCTTTAGTATCATCCTTTCATTTTTGCTCTCTTTTTCTCTAGTATCATCCTTTGATTTTTGCTCTCTCTCTAGTACCATCCTTTCATTCTCTCTCTCTCTCTCTAGTATCATCCTTTCATTTTCGTTCTCCGTCTCTCTCTCTAGTATCATCCTTCCATTTTCGCTATCTTTGTCTCTCTAGTATCATCCTTCATTTTCGCTATCTCTCTCTCTAGTATCATCCGTTCATTTTCGCTCTCTTCCTCTCTAGTAACATTTTCCATTTTTTCTCTCTCTTTAGTATCATCCTTCCATTCTTTCTCTCTCTAGTATCATCATTTGATTTTTGCTCTCTCTCTACTATCATCCTTTCATTTTTGCTCTCTCTTCCTCTGGTATCATTTTTGGTCTTTCTCTCTCTATAGTATCATCCTTTAATTTTTGCTCTCTCTCTATCTCTAGTATCAACTTTTCATTTTTGCTCTCACTCTAACTCTTCAGTATCATCCTCTCATTTTCGCTCTCTCTCTCTATCGTATCATCCTTTCATTTTTGCTCTCTCATCCTCTGGTATCATTTTATCATTTTTGCTCTTTCTCTCTCTTTAGTATGATCCTTTAATTTTTGCTTTCTCTCCATCTCTTTAGTATCATCATTTCATTTTTGCTCTCACTCTATCTCTTCAGTATCATCCTCTCATTTTCGCTCTCTCTCTCTCTCTAGTATCATCCTTCCATTTTTGCTCTCTCTAGTATCATCCTATCATTTTTGCTCTCTCTCTCTAGTATCATCCTTTCATTTTTGCTCTCTCCCTCTCTCTCTCTCTTGTATCATCCTTTCATTTTTGCTCTCTCTCTGTCTCTAGTATCATCCTTTCTTCTGGGTTTCTTTTCTTCCCCTACTCTCTTTCTAGTTTCCCCTTTCCTCTCCCTTTCGTTTTACACTTTTTCTTTCCTCTCCGTTTCTATTTTTCTTATATATTCTTTCTACCCTTTCCCTATTTATATCACTCACAATCCTGGTAATAGTTTCACATATTCCACTATATATTTAGTTGTGGTGTCTGTCCTATATAGATAGTTCAATATTCCATTTCTTTCTTACTCCATCTGCTATATCGTCAACTTCCTATGCAATTTTCGTCTCTCTTCCATAGTGTCAAATCTGTATTCAATCTTGGTCTCTTTCCCATATTGTCAACTTCATATTCAATCCTGGTATCTATCCCATATTTCAACTACATATTAAATCCTCGTCTCTCTCCCATATTGTCCACTTCACATTCAATCCTGGTGTCTCTCCCTTATTGTCACCTTCATATTCAATCCTGGTGTCTCTCCCATATAGTCAACTTCATATTCCATCCTGGTGTCTCTCCCCTATTGTCACCTTCATATTCAATCCTGGTGTCTCTCCCATATAGTCAACTTCACATTCAATCCTGGTGTCTCTCCCATATTGTCAACTTCACATTCAAACTTTGTGTCTCTCCCATATTGTCAACTTCACATTCAAACTTTGTGTCTCTCCCATATTGTCAACTTCACATTCAAACTTTGTGTCTCTCCCATATTGTCAACTTCACATTCAAACTTTGTGTCTCTCCTGTATTGTCAACTTCATATTCAATCCTGTTGTCTCTCCCATATTATTAACTCCATATTCAATCTTGTTGTATCTATTTTGCAATCCTGGTCTCTCTCCCACATCGTCAACTTCATATGCAATTATGGTCTCATTCCCATATTGTCAACTTCATATGCAATCTTGGTCTCTCTCCCATGCTGTCAACGTCATATTCAATCTTGATTTTTTTCTTCTATATCCTCAACTTCATATGCAATCTTTGTCTCTCTCCCATATTGTCAACTTCAACTTCAATCCTGGTCCTCCTCTCATTTAGTCAGCATCGTATTTGATCTTGCCCTCTCTTCCATATTCTCAAATTGACATTTATATTTTGGTTTTTCTTCCATATTGGCAACTTTGCCATTATCCTTAGTTTTCTTCTCCTATACCCAATTTCAGCTTCAATCCTCATTTTTTCATGATGCCATCTTTACCTTCATTCCTGGTCTCTCTCCATTCTTATCAACTTGGCTGTTTTACCTGGTCTCTTTCCCTTTTTGTCATTTTTGCCATCACGCCTGGTCTCTCTCCCATATTGTCATCTTCGCCATTATACCTGATCTCTCTCCCATATTGTCATCTCCACCTTTTTCTTGGTCTCTCTCCTGTATTCTCACTTTAACCTTCATTTCTAGTTTCTCTTTTTTTCCTATTATTGTTACCCTTTGTTGCCTTTTCATTTTTCATTTCAGTTGTATTTCATGCTTATCAATTTTGTCTCTGTTCTCCCATGTGTCGCTGCTGGATTAACTATTTAGCAAATGTTGCATTTACTATGATCCCATCTTTCCAACGGTATATGTTGGGAAGCTATCAATCACGAATCAATGTTTCTCCATTTTGATATTTATTTTAACTCTACATTGACTTCAATTTTGCTGAATGATTGAGTCTTCAATGTTTTGTGATTTTAGCCAATTATTGTCTTTTCTTGGGGTTAATATCATAACACAGCTACCACATTCTAACCTATCACTATCTGATACATTTATAATGCAAAAATATGAAATATCAGAAATGGAAGTCACATCCGTCGCATAAAGATTGAAAGGAAAATGAATGTTAATACTGTATCGGACATGTTGTATTATATGGCTGTATAGCAAATGAAAGAATTTAATTACTTTACTATTCAAGTGAAAAATGTATGCGTTCTAATATTTATGTGCACTTTTAAATAACACATCCTGCAGGCCCTGTATTTGCTATATATTTTTAGTTATTTTTCCTTACTTAAGTTTCATTCTATCATATCCATCCTCTTTTGTGCTTTGTCTTTTCATTCTGGCTATCTCATATTGTGGTAAGATAGGAACTCTTCCCCATGATATAAGCTACCATTGATAAACAACTTGTGTATTTGAATAGAATTGAATTCTGGAATAATGTACAGATATTTTCGCTGAGACCATCCTACTATCTTCAAAGAGGAAATACCAGATGAATATCATAACAGAAAGTTTGGATGTGAGCAGCAGCAGAGATGGGACGTTTGGTGCTGAGAGAAAAGATAGGGCATAATGACTGAAAAAAAAAACACGGTTCCCAGTATAAGACATTTTAATTCGAGATAAGGTGACAAGTTCCAGAATCAAAAGGTGAGAGCTTATTTTCTTCCAATTTTTGACAAATGGCAAGTGACATGTACTTCAGATTTTTGGCCAACTCCTTTGTCTGGAAATACAGAAAAAATACCTTTTTCTTGAACAAGCTCAGTTGGAAAAATCAGCCAATGACAACGCAGGTCTGGGCAGTCAAGGGATGTCCATTCTGCTCTTAGTTAGGCATAGGTAGCTAGAATTCACGATAGCAGCAACATTTCTTATGAATTGTTCTTACAGCTGGATGGGGCAGTTTACTTGCAAAGTGTAGGCTTCATCTTTGTTCAAAAGATGGCGGACTTAGATAGAACAATCCTCAATGACATGAAGTTATATCCCTTCAACATTTATATCAAGCAGGTTATGAATTAGGAGTAAGTTAATAACAGTGCATTGTTCTACATTTCTTCCAGGTAGAATTCTGTTGTGTGGAAACCAAAGGAGAAGGGAGATAAGCCATTAGGATATAATGTTTTATTCTCACATTCTACCCATCTTATGTTTTATTCTGCTATTCTACACAGGCTGTCAAAAATTATATTAGTGATTTTGCAATTTCATTCTGCTTCCAATAGAAATATTGTTGTTCTTCAATCCCTTATTTATATTAAACCAGAATAAACATTTTTTGCATTTTCTAAAAAAAGTTTATAAGGGAGATTCCTCTTTTCAGCATGTGATTGTTAGTATGCTTCATGAATATTACTGACAAAAGTATGAGTCAAGCTCATTGTTAAGTTCTTGCTGTACAAATATTTTATCTCCATTTTATCTCTCTCTCACTTTTATATGATTCCTTCATTTCCATTTCTTCTCTCTATCATATCATCCTTTCATTTTATTTCTCTGTCTCTCTCTTCTATCATCCATTCATTCTTGCTCTTTCTATTCAATCATCATACATGTATTGTCCTGGGTTTCACCGTTTCCCTTGTATGGTCTTTTTTAGTTTCGCCCCTTCCCTTGTATCGTCCTTTTCATTTCCACCTCTTGTATCGTTTTTTTTTAGTTTCGCCCCTTCCCTAGTATCATCCTTTTCAGTTTCGCCCCTTCTCTTGTATCACCGTTTCCTTTGTATCGTCCTTCCCAGTTCCGCCGTTTCCCTTGTATCATCGTTTCCATTTTCACCGTTTCCCTTGTATCATCGTTTCCAGTTTCACCGTTTCCCTTGTATGGTCGTTCCCATTTTCGCCGTTCACCTTGTATCGTCGTCTCCAGTTTCGCAGTTTCCCTTGTATCGTCCTTTCCATTTTCGTCGTTTCCAGTTTCGCCGTTTCCTTTGTATCGTCATTTCCATTTTCGTCGTTTCCAGTTTCGCCGTTTCCCTTGTATCGTCCTTTCCATTTTCGTCATTTCCAGTTTTGCCGTTTCCATTGTATTGTCGTTTCCAGTTTCACCGTTTCCTTTGTATCGTCCTTTCCATTTTCGCCGTTTCCCTTGTATGGTCATTTCCATTTTCGCCGTTTCCCTTGTATGGTCATTTCCATTTTCGCCGTTTCCCTTGTATGGTCGTTTCCATTTTCGCTGTTTCCCTTATATCGTCCTTTCCAGTTTTGCCGTTTCCCGTGTATCGTCCTTTCCAGTTTCACCGTGTCCCTTGTATCATCCTTTCCATTTTCGACGTTTCAATTGTATCGCCGTTTCCCTTGTATGGTCCTTCTCATTTTCGCCGTTTCCCCTGTATCGTCGTTTCCACTTTTGCCATTTCCCCCGAATCGTCGTTTCCATTTTCGCCATTTCCCTTGTATGGTCGTTTCCAGTTTCGCCGTTTCCCTTGTGTCGTCGTTCCCAGTTTCGCCGTTTCCCTTGAATTGTCGTTTACCTTGTATCGTCTTTTCCAGTTTCGCCGTTTCCTTTGTATCGCCGTTTCCCTTGTATTGTCGTTTCCAGTTTCGCCGTTTCCCTTGTATTGTCGTTTCCAGTTTCACCGTTTCCCTTGTATGGTCGTTTCCAGTTTCACCGTTTCCCTTGTATGGTCGTTTCCAGTTTCGCCATTTCCCTTGTATGGTCGTTTCCAGTTTCGCCGTTTCCCTTGTATCGTCCTTTCCAGTTTCACCGTTTCCTTTGTATCGTCCTTCCCAGTTTGGTCGTTTCCCTTGTATGGTCGTTTCCATTTTCGCCGTTTCCATTGTATGGTCGTTTCCAGTTTCGCCGTTTCCCTTGTATTGTCGTTTCCAGTTTCGCCGTTTCCCTTGTATTGTCGTTTCCAGTTTCACCGTTTCCCTTGTATGGTCGTTTCCAGTTTCGCCGTTTCCCTTGTATTGTCGTTTCCAGTTTCGCCGTTTCCCTTGTATTGTCGTTTCCAGTTTCGCCGTTTCCCTTGTATTGTCGTTTCCAGTTTCGCCGTTTCCCTTGTATTGTCGTTTCCCGTTTCACCGTTTCCCTTGTATTGTCATTTCCCGTTTCACCGTTTCCCTTGTATGGTCGTTTCCAGTTTTGCCGTTTCCCTTGTATTGTCGTTTCAAGTTTCGCCGTTTCCCTTGTATGGTCGTTTCCAGTTTCGTCGTTTCCCTTTTCGTCGTTTCAAGTTTCGCTGTTTCCATTGTATCATCGTGTCCAGTTTCGCCATTTCCCATGTATCGTTCTTTCCAGTTTCACCGTTTCCTTTGTATCGTCCTTTCCAGTTTTGCCGTTTCCCTTGTATGGTCGTTTCCATTTTCGCTGTCTCCCTTGTATGGTCGTTTCCATTTTTGCCGTTTCCCTTGTATGGTCGTTTCCAGTCTAGTCGTTTCCAGTTTTGCCGTTTCCCTTGTATTGTCGTTTTTCAGTTTTGTTGTTTCCCTTGTATCGTCGTTTCCTTTTTGGCCGTTTCCCTTGTATTGACGTTTCACCGTATCCCTTGTGTTGTCGTTTCCATTTTTGCCATGTCCCTTGAATCATCCTTACCAGTTTTGCTGTTTCCCCTGTATCTTCGTTTCCAGTTTTGCTGTTTCCCTTGTATGGTCTTTTCCAGTCTCGCCGTATCCCTTGTATCGTCCTTTCCAGTTTCACCGTTTCCTTTGTATCGTCCTTTCCAGTTTGGTCGTTTCCATTTTCGCCGTTTCCCATGTATTGTTGTTTCCAGTTTTGCCGTTTCCCTTGTATTGTCGTTTCCAGTCTTGCCGTTTCCTTTGTATCGTCGTTCCCAGTTTCGCCGTTTCCTTTGTATCGTCCTTTCCAGTTTGGTCGTTTCCCTTGTATGGTCGTTTCAAGTTTCGCTGTTTCCCTTGTATGGTTGTTTTATAGTTTTGCCGTTTCCCTCGTATCGTTGTTTCCAGTTTCACGGTTCCCTTGTATGGTTGTTTCCATTTTCGCCGTTTCCCTTGTATGGTCGTTTCCAGTTTCGCTGTTTTCAGTTTTGCCGTTTCCATTGCATCGTCGTTTTCATTTTCGCCATTTCTCATGCATTGTTCTTTCCAGTTTCACCGTTTCCCATGTATCGTTCTTTCCAGTTTCACCGTTTCCCTTGTATCGTCCTTCCCAGTTTCGCCGTTTCCTTTGTATGGTCCTTTCCAGTTTCACCGTTTCCCTTGTATGGTCGTTTCCATTTTTGCCGTTTCCCTTGTATGGTCGTTTCCATTTTTGCCGTTTCCCTTGTATGTTCGTTTCCATTTTCACCGTTTCCCTTGTATGGTCGTTTCCGGTTTCGCCGTTCCCCTTGTATGGTCGTTTCCAGTTTCGCCGTTTCCCTTGTATGGTCGTTTCCAGTTTAGCCATTTCCCATGTATCGTTCTTCCCAGTTTCACCGTTTCCCTTGTGTTGTTCTTTCCAGTTTCACCGTTTCGTTTGTATTGTCGTTTTCAGTTTTGCCGTTTCCCTTGTGTCGTCTTTTCCAGTTTCACCATTTCCCTTGTATTGTCGTTTCAAGTTTCGCTGTTTCCCTTGTATTGTCATTTCCGGCTTCGCTGTTTCCCTTGTATCGTCGTTTCCAGTTCCACTATTTCCTTTGTATCGTCGTTTCCATTTTCGTTTTTTCCAGTTTTGCCGTTTCCATTGTATCGTAGTTTCCAGTTTAGCTGTTTCCCTTGTATCGTCGTTTCCAGTGTCCCTTGGATCGTCTTTTCCAGTTTTGCTGTTTCCCCTGTATCTCCGTTTCCAGTTTTGCTGTTTCTCTTGTATGGTCGTTTCCAGTTTTGCCGTTTCCCTTGTATGGTCGTTTCCAGTTTCGCTGTTTCCCGTGTATAGTCCTTTCCAGTTTCACCGTTTCCCTTGTATGGTCGTTTCCATTCTCGCCGTTTCCCTTGTATCGTCGTTTCCAGTTTTGCTGTTTCCCTTTTATCGTCGTTTTTAGTTTCACTGTTCCCCTTGTGTCATCGTTTCCAGTTTCACCGTTCCCCTTGTATGGTTGTTCCCAGTTTCGCTGTTTCCATTGTATCATCCTTTCCAGTTATGCTGTTTCCCTTGCATCGTTCTTCCCATTTTTGCCGTTTCCCTTGTATCGTCCTTTCCAGTTTCACCGTATCTCTTGTATTGTCCTCTTAAGTTTCGCCGTTTCCCTTGTATTGCCGTTTCCAGTTTTGCTGTTTCCCTCGTATTTTCGTTTTCAGTGTCGCTGTTTCCCTTGTATGGTCGTTTCCAGTTTCGCCGTTTCCCTTGTATTGTTCTCATAAGTTTCGCCGTTTCCCTTGTATGGTCGTTTCCAGTTTCCAGTTTCGCTGTTTCCCGTGTATCGTCGTTTCCTGTTTCACCATTTCCCTTGTATCGTCCTTTACAGTTTCGCCGTTTCCTTTGTATGGTCCCATCCAGTTTCACCGTTTCCCTCATATGTTCGTTTCCATTTTCGCCGTTTCCCTTGTACTGTCGTTTCGAGTTTCACCGTTTCCCTTATATGGTCGTTTCCAGTTTCACCGTTTCCCTTGTATGGTCGTTTCCAGTTTCACCGTTTCCCTTGTATTGTCGTTTCCAGTTTAGTTGTTTCCCTTGTATCGTCTTTCCAGTTTCGCCATTTCCCATGTATCGTTCTTTCCAGTTTCACCGTTTCCCATGTATCGTTCTTTCCAGTTTCACCGTTTCCCATGTATTGTTCTTTCCAGTTTCACCGTTTCCATTGTATTGTTCTTTCCAGTTTCACCGTTTCGTTTGTATTGTCGTTTTCAGTTTGGCCGTTTCCCTTGTGTCGTCTTTTCCAGTTTCACCATTTCCCTTGTATTGTCAGTTCCGGCTCCGCTGTTTCCCTTGTATCGTCGTTTCCAGTTCCACTATTTCCTTTGTATCATCGTTTCCATTTTCGTTTTTTCCAGTTTTGCCGTTTCCATTGTATTGTCGTTTCCAGTTTCGCCGTTTCCCTTGTATTGTCGTTTTTCAGTTTTGCTGTTTCCCTTGTATCGTCGTTTCCTTTTTGGCCGTTTCCCTTGTATGGTCGTTTCCAGTTTCGCCGTTTCCCTTGTATGGTCGTTTCCAGTTTCGCCGTTTCCCTTGTATGGTCGTTTCCAGTTTCGCCGTTTCCCTTGTACGGTCGTTTCCAGTTACGCCGTTTCCCTTGTATGATCGTTTCCAGTTTAGCTGTTTCCTTTGTATCGTCCTCTCCAGTTTTGCCGTTTCCATTGTATCGTCCTTTCCAGTTTCACCGTGTCCCTTGTATCATCCTTTCCATTTTTCGCCGTTCCAATTGTATCGCCGTTTCCCTTGTATGGTGTTTCCCATTTTTGCCGTTTCCCTTGTATGGTCCTTCCCATTTTTGCCGTTTCCCTTGTATGGTCCTTCCCATTTTCGCCGTTTCCCCTGTATCGTCGTTTCTAGTTTCGCCGTTTTCCTTGAATTGTCGTTTCCACTGTCCTTTGAATCGTCTTTTCCAGTTTCGCTGTTTCCCCTGTCTCTTCGTTTCCAGTTTTGCCGTTTCCCTTGTATCATCGTTTCCAGTCTCCCTTGTATGGTCCTTTCCAGGTTCGCTGTTTCCCCTGTATCTTCGTTTCCAGTTTTGCCGTTTCCGTTGTATGGTCGTTTCCAGTTTTGCCGTTCCCTTTGTATCGTCGTTTCTAGTTTCGCCGTTCCCCTTGTATCATTGTTTCCAGTTTTGCTGTTCCCCTTGTATGGTTGTTTCCAATTTCGCCGTTTCCCTTGTATTGTCGTTTCAAGTTTCGCTGTTTCCCTTGTATTGTCATTTCCAGTTTCGCCGTTTCCCTTGTATGGTCGTTTCCTTTTTCGCCGTTTCCCTTGTATGGTCGTTTCCATTTTTGCCGTTTCCATTGTATTGTCGTTTCCAGTTTCGCCGTTTCCCTTGTACGGTCGTTTCCAGTTACGCCGTTTCCCTTGTATGATCGTTTCAAGTTTCGCTGTTTCCCTTGTATCGTCCTCTCCAGTTTTGTCGTTTCCCATGTATGGTCCTTTCCAGTTCCACCGTTTCCCTTGTATCGTCCTTTCCAGTTTCACCGTGTCTCTTGTATCATCCTTTCCATTTTCGCCGTTCCAATTTTTTCGCCGTTTCCCTTGTATGGTCCTTCACATTTTCACCGTTTCCCTTGTTTGGTCCTTCCCATTTTAGCCGTTTCCCCTGTATCGTCGTTTTCAGTTTCGCCGTTTCCCTTGAATTGTCGTTTCCAGTCCCCCTTGTATTGTCCTTTCCAGTTTCGCTGTTTCCCCTGTATCTTCGTTTCCAGTTTTGCCGTTTCCCTTGTATGGTCGTTTCCAGTTTCGCCATTTCCCTTGTATGGTTGTTCCCAGTTTCGCTGTTTCCCCTTGTATCGTCCTTTCCAGTTTCACCGTTTTTCCTTGTATGGTCGTTTCCTTTTTCGCTGTTTCCCTCGTATGGTCGTTTCCATTTTCGCCGTTTCCCTTGTATCGTTGTTTCCAGTCTCCCTTGTATCGTCCTTTCCAGTTTCGCTGTTTCCCCCGTATCTTCGTTTCCAGTTTTGCCGTTTCCGTTGTATGGTCGTTTCCAGTTTCGCCGTTCCCTTCGTATCGACGTTTCTAGTTTCACTGTTCTCCCTTGTATCATCGTTTCCAGTTTTGCTGTTCCCTTTGTATCGTCGTTTCCAGTTTAGCTGTTTCCCTTGTATTGTCGTTTCCAGTTCCGCCGTGTCCCTTGTATCATCCTTTCCATTTTTGCCGTTCCAAGTGTATCGACCTTTCCAGTTTGGTCATTTCCTTTGTATGGTCGTTTCTAGTTTTGCTGTTTCCCTTGTATGGTCATTTCCAGTTTCGCCGTTTCCCTCGTATGGTCGTTTCCAGTTTTGCCGTTTCCTTTGTGTTGTCTTCCTAAGTTTCGCCGTTTCCTTTGTATCGTCATTTTTCAGTTTTGCTGTTTCCCTTGTATCGTCGTTTCCTTTTTGGCCGTTTCCCTTGTATCGTCGTTTCCTTTTTGGCCGTTTCCCTTGTGTTGTCGTTTCTATTATTGCCGTGTCCCTTGAATCGTCCTTTCCAGTTTCGCTGTTTCCCCTCTATCTTCGTTTCCAGTTTTGCTGTTTCCCTTGTATGGTCGTTTCCAGTTTCGCCGTTTCCCATGTATGGTCATTTCCAGTTTTGCCGTTTCCCTTGTATGGTCGTTTCCAGTTTCGCCGTTTCCCTTGTATGGTCGTTTCCAGTTTCGCCGTTTCCCTTGTATGGTCATTTCCAGTTTTGCCGTTTCCCTTGTATGGTTGTTTCAAGTTTCGCTGTTTCCCTTGTATCGTCCTTTCCAGTTTCACCGTTTCCCATGTATGGTCTTTTCCAGTTTCAACGTTTTCCTTGTATGGTCCTTTGCAGTTCCGCCGTGTCCTTTGTATCATCCTTTCCATTTTTCGCCGTTCCCATTGTATCGCCGTTTCCCTTCTATGGTCCTTCCCATTTTCGCCGTTTCCTTTGTATAGTCGTTTCCAGTGTCACTGTTTCCCCTGTATGGTCGTTTCCAGTTTCGCTGTTTCCCGTGTATAGTCTTTCCCAGTTTCACTGTTTCCCTTGTATGGTCGTTTCCATTCTCGCCGTTTCCCTTGTATTGTTGTTTCCAGTTTTGCTGTTTCCCTTTTATCGTCGTTTCTAGTTTCACTGTTCCCCTTGTATCATCGTTTCCAGTTTCACCGTTCCCCTTTTATGGTCGTTCCCAGTTTCGCTGTTTCCATTGTATTGCCGATTCCAGTTTCGCTGTTTCCCTTGTATTTTCGTTTTCAGTGTCGCCGTTTCCCTCGTATGGTCGTTTCCAGTTTTGCCGTTTCCTTTGTATTGTCTTCCTAAGTTTCGCCGTTTCCTTTGTATGGTCGTTTCCAGTTTCCAGTTTCACTGTTTCCCGTGTATGGTCGATTCCAGTTTCGCTGTTTCCCTCGTATGGTCGTTTCCAGTTTCTCCATTTCCTTTGTACGGTCATTTCGAGTTTCACCGTTTCCCTTGTATGGTCGTTTCCAGTTTTGCCGTTTCCCTTGTATCGTCGTTTCCAGTTTCGCCGTTTCCCTTGTATCGTCATTTTTCAGTTTTGCTGTTTCCCTTGTATCGTCGTTTCCTTTTTGGCCGTTTCCCTTGTGTTGTCGTTTCTATTATTGCCGTGTCCCTTGAATCGTCCTTTCCAGTTTCGCTGTTTCCCCTCTATCTTCGTTTCCAGTTTTGCTGTTTCCCTTGTATGGTCGTTTCCAGTTTCGCCGTTTCCCATGTATGGTCATTTCCAGTTTTGCCGTTTCCCTTGTATGGTCGTTTCCAGTTTCGCCGTTTCCCTTGTATGGTCGTTTCCAGTTTCGCCGTTTCCCTTGTATGGTCGTTTCCAGTTTTGCCGTTTCCCTTGTATGGTCATTTCCAGTTTTGCCGTTTCCCTTGTATGGTTGTTTCAAGTTTCGCTGTTTCCCCTTGTATCGTCCTTTCCAGTTTCACTGTTTCCCATGTATGGTCTTTTCCAGTTTCAACGTTTTCCTTGTATGGTCCTTTGCAGTTCCGCCGTGTCCCTTGTATCATCCTTTCCATTTTTCGCCGTTCCCATTGTATCGCCGTTTCCCTTCTATGGTCCTTCCCATTTTCGCCGTTTCCTTTGTATAGTCGTTTCCAGTGTCACTGTTTCCCCTGTATGGTCGTTTCCAGTTTCGCTGTTTCCCGTGTATAGTCTTTCCCAGTTTCACTGTTTCCCTTGTATGGTCGTTTCCATTCTCGCCGTTTCCCTTGTATTGTTGTTTCCAGTTTTGCTGTTTCCCTTTTATCGTCGTTTCTAGTTTCACTGTTCCCCTTGTATCATCGTTTCCAGTTTCACCGTTCCCCTTTTATGGTCGTTCCCAGTTTCGCTGTTTCCATTGTATTGCCGATTCCAGTTTCGCTGTTTCCCTTGTATTTTCGTTTCCCTCGTATGGTCGTTTCCAGTTTTGCCGTTTCCTTTGTATTGTCTTCCTAAGTTTCGCCGTTTCCTTTGTATGGTCGTTTCCAGTTTCCAGTTCCACTGTTTCCCGTGTATGGTCGATTCCAGTTTCGCTGTTTCCCTCGTATGGTCGTTTCCAGTTTCTCCATTTCCTTTGTACGGTCATTTCGAGTTTCACCGTTTCCCTTGTATGGTCGTTTCCAGTTTTGCCGTTTCCCTTGTATCGTCGTTTCCAGTTTCGCCGTTTCCCTTGTATCGTCATTTTTCAGTTTTGCTGTTTCCCTTGTATCGTCGTTTCCTTTTTGGCCGTTTCCCTTGTGTTGTCGTTTCTATTATTGCCGTGTCCCTTGAATCGTCCTTTCCAGTTTCGCTGTTTCCCCTCTATCTTCGTTTCCAGTTTTGCTGTTTCCCTTGTATGGTCGTTTCCAGTTTCGCCGTTTCCCATGTATGGTCATTTCCAGTTTTGCCGTTTCCCGTGTATGGTCCTTTCCAGTTTCACCGTTTCCCTTGTATGGTCGTTTCCAGTTCCGCCGTTTCCCTTGTATGGTCGTTTCCAGTCTTGCCGTTTCCTTTGTATGGTCGTTTCTAGTTTCGCCGTTCCCCTTGTATGGTCGTTTCTAGTTTCGCTGTTCCCCTTGTATCGTCCTTTCCAGTTATGCTGTTTCCCTTGAATTGTACTTCCCATTTTTGCCGTTTCCCTTGTATCGTCCTTTCCAATTTCATTGTTTCCCATTGTATTGTCCTCTTAAGTTTCACCGTATCCCTTGTATGGTCGTTTCCAGTTTTGTTGTTTCCCTTGTATGGTTGTTTCCAGTTTCGCTGTTTCCCTTGTATCGTCGTTTTTCAGTTTTGCTGTTTCCCTTGTATCGTCGTTTCCTTTTTGGCCATCTCCCTTGTATTGACGTTTCGCTGTTTCCCTCGTGTTGTCGTTTCCATTTTTGCCGTGTCCCTTGAATCGTCCTTTCCAGTTCCGCTGTTCCACCTGTATCTTCGTTCCGAGTTTCGCTGTTTCCCTTGTATGGTTGTTTCCAGTTTCGCCGTTTCCCTTGTATGGTCGTTTCCAGTTTCGCCGTTTCCCGTGTATGGTCCTTTCTAGTTTCACCGTTTCCCTTGTATGGTCGTTTTCAGTTCGTCTGTTTCCCTTGTATGGTCGTTTCCAGTTTTGCCGTTTCCCTTGTATGGTCGTTTCCATTTTTGCCGTTTCCCTTGTATGGTCGTTTCCATTTTCGCTGTTTCCCTTGTATCGTCGTTTCCAGTCTTGCTGTTTCCCTTGTATGGTCGTTTCTAGTTTCGCCGTTCCCCTTGTATGGTCGTTTCTAGTTTTGCTGTTCCCCTTTTATCGTCCTTCCCATGTTTTCGTTTCCCTTGTATCGTCCTTCCAATTTTAGCTGTTTCCCGTGTATCGTCCTTTCCAGTTATGCTGTTTCCCTTGTATCGTTCTTCCCATTTTTGCCTTTTCCTTTGTATCGTCCTTCCCAGTTTCACCGTTTCCCTTGTATTGTCTTCTTAAGTTTCGCCGTTTCCCTTGTATGGTCGTTTCCAGTTTCGCCGTTTCCCGTGTATGGTCGATTCCAGATTTGCCGTTTCCCGTGTATCGTCCTTTCCAGTTTCACCGTGTCCCTTGTATCATCCTTTCCTGTTTTGCCGTTTCCTTTGTATGGTTGTTTCCAGTTTCGCCGTTTCCTTTGTATTGTCCTTTCCATTTTCGCCATGTCCCTTGAATGGTCCTTTCCAGTTTCGCTGTTTCCCCTGTATCTTAGTTTCCAGTTCTGCCGTTTCCCTTGTATGGTCGTTTTCAGTTTCGCTGTTTCCCTTGTATGGTCGTTTCCAGTTTCGCCGTTTCCCTTGTATGGTCGTTTCCAGTGTCCCTTGGATCGTCTTTTCCAGTTTCGCTGTTTCCCCTGTATCTTCGTTTCCTGTTTTGCCGTTTCCCTTGTATGGTCGTTTCCAGTTTCGCCGTTTCCCTTGTATCGTCATTTTTCAGTTTTGCTGTTTCCCTTGTATCGTCGTTTCCTTTTTGGCCGTTTCCCTTGTGTTGTCGTTTCTATTATTGCCGTGTCCCTTGAATCGTCCTTTCCAGTTTCGCTGTTTCCCCTCTATCTTCGTTTCCAGTTTTGCTGTTTCCCTTGTATGGTCGTTTCCAGTTTCGCCGTTTCCCATGTATGGTCATTTCCAGTTTTGCCGTTTCCCGTGTATGGTCCTTTCCAGTTTCACCGTTTCCCTTGTATGGTCGTTTCCAGTTCCGCCGTTTCCCTTGTATGGTCGTTTCCAGTCTTGCCGTTTCCTTTGTATGGTCGTTTCTAGTTTCGCCGTTCCCCTTGTATGGTCGTTTCTAGTTTCGCTGTTCCCCTTGTATCGTCCTTTCCAGTTATGCTGTTTCCCTTGAATTGTACTTCCCATTTTTGCCGTTTCCCTTGTATCGTCCTTTCCAATTTCATTGTTTCCCATTGTATTGTCCTCTTAAGTTTCACCGTATCCCTTGTATGGTCGTTTCCAGTTTTGTTGTTTCCCTTGTATGGTTGTTTCCAGTTTCGCTGTTTCCCTTGTATCGTCGTTTTTCAGTTTTGCTGTTTCCCTTGTATCGTCGTTTCCTTTTTGGCCATCTCCCTTGTATTGACGTTTCGCTGTTTCCCTCGTGTTGTCGTTTCCATTTTTGCCGTGTCCCTTGAATCGTCCTTTCCAGTTCCGCTGTTCCACCTGTATCTTCGTTCCGAGTTTCGCTGTTTCCCTTGTATGGTTGTTTCCAGTTTCGCCGTTTCCCTTGTATGGTCGTTTCCAGTTTCGCCGTTTCCCGTGTATGGTCCTTTCTAGTTTCACCGTTTCCCTTGTATGGTCGTTTTCAGTTCGTCTGTTTCCCTTGTATGGTCGTTTCCAGTTTTGCCGTTTCCCTTGTATGGTCGTTTCCATTTTTGCCGTTTCCCTTGTATGGTCGTTTCCATTTTCGCTGTTTCCCTTGTATCGTCGTTTCCAGTCTTGCTGTTTCCCTTGTATGGTCGTTTCTAGTTTCGCCGTTCCCCTTGTATGGTCGTTTCTAGTTTTGCTGTTCCCCTTTTATCGTCCTTCCCATGTTTTCGTTTCCCTTGTATCGTCCTTCCAATTTTAGCTGTTTCCCGTGTATCGTCCTTTCCAGTTATGCTGTTTCCCTTGTATCGTTCTTCCCATTTTTGCCTTTTCCTTTGTATCGTCCTTCCCAGTTTCACCGTTTCCCTTGTATTGTCTTCTTAAGTTTCGCCGTTTCCCTTGTATGGTCGTTTCCAGTTTCGCCGTTTCCCGTGTATGGTCGATTCCAGATTTGCCGTTTCCCGTGTATCGTCCTTTCCAGTTTCACCGTGTCCCTTGTATCATCCTTTCCTGTTTTGCCGTTTCCTTTGTATGGTTGTTTCCAGTTTCGCCGTTTCCTTTGTATTGTCCTTTCCATTTTCGCCATGTCCCTTGAATGGTCCTTTCCAGTTTCGCTGTTTCCCCTGTATCTTAGTTTCCAGTTCTGCCGTTTCCCTTGTATGGTCGTTTTCAGTTTCGCTGTTTCCCTTGTATGGTCGTTTCCAGTTTCGCCGTTTCCCTTGTATGGTCGTTTCCAGTGTCCCTTGGATCGTCTTTTCCAGTTTCGCTGTTTCCCCTGTATCTTCGTTTCCTGTTTTGCCGTTTCCCTTGTATGGTCGTTTCCAGTTTCGCCGTTTCCCTTGTAGGGTCGTTTCCAGTTCCACCGTTTCCCGTGAATGGTCCTTTCCAGTTTCACCGTTTCCCTCGTATGGTCGTTTCCCTTGTATCGTCGTTTCCAGTTTTGCTGTTTCCCTTCTATTGTCGTTTCTAGTTTCGCCGTTCCCCTTGTATCGTCTTTCCCATTTTTGCTGTTTCCCTTGTATCGTCCTTTCCAGTTATGCTGTTTGCCTTGTATTGTCGTTTCCAGTTTCGTTGTTTCCCTTGTATTGTCGTTTCCAGTTTGGTTGTTTCCCTTGTATCGTCCTTTCCAGTTTAGCCGTTTTCCTTGTATTGTCCCTTCCAATTTTGCCATGTCCCTTGTATCATCCTTTCCAGTTTTGCCGTTTCCTTTGTATGTTTCTTCCCATTTTTGCCGTTTCCCTTTTATCGTCGTTTCCAGTTTTGCTGTTTCACTTGTATCGTAGTTTCCAGTTCTGCCGTTTCCCTTGTATCGTCTTTTCTTTTGCCCTCTCCGTTTTCCTTCTATCATCTTTTCATTTTTGCTCTCTCTCTCTCGTATCATCATTTGATTTTCGCTCTCTCTCTCGTATCATCCTTTGATTTTCGCTCTCTCTCTAGTATCATCCTTTGATTTTAGCTCTCTTTCTGGTATCATCCTTTGATTTTAGCTCTCTTTCTGGTATCATACTTTGATTTTAGCTCTCTCTCTAGTATCATCCTTTGATTTTAGCTCTCTCTCTAGTATCATCCTTTGATTTTTGCTCTCTCACTAGTATCATCCTTTGATTTTCGCTCTCTGTTAAGTATCATCCTTTGATTTTTGCTCTCATTAGTATCACCCTTGATTTTTTGCTCTCTCTCTCTCTCTAGTATCATCCTTTGATTTTCTGCTCTCTCTCTGTCTAGTATAATCCTTTCGTTTTTGCTTTCTCTCTCTAGTATTATCCTTTGATTTTAGCTCCCTTTCTCTCTCTAGTATCATCTTTTGATTTTCGCTCTCTCTCTAGTATCATCCTTTCATTTTCGCACTCCCTCTCTCTCTCTTGTATCATCTTTTCATTTTCGCTCAGTCCCCCTCTCTCTCTTGTATCATTCTTTCATTTACGCTCTCTCTCTGCTATCATCCTTTCATTTTTGCTGTCTCTCTCTGCTATCATCCTTTCATTTTTGCTCTCTCTCTCTGGTATCATCCTTTCATTTCCGCTCTCTGTCTCTCTCTGGTATCATCCTTTGATTTTCGCACTCTCTCTCTCCCTCTAATATCATCCTTTGATTTTCGCTCTCTCTCTCTAGTAACATTTTTTCATTTTTGCTCTCTCTTTTTAGTATCATCTTTTCATTTCTGCACTCTCTCTCTCTCTTGTATTATCCTTTTATTTTTGTTCTCTCTCTCTGGTATCATCCTTTTTTTTTCGCTTCCTTCTCATCAGTATCATCCCTTCATTTACGCTCTCTCTTTCTCTGGAATCATCCTTTCATTTTTGCCCTCTCTCTTTGGAATCATCCTTTCATTTTTGCCCTCTCTCTCTGGTATCATCCTTTCATTTTCGCTCTCTCTCTCTAGTATAATCCTTTCATTTTTGCACTCCCTTTTTCCCTCTCTCTCTTTTGTATCATCCCTTGATTTTCGCTCTTTTTCTCTCTCGTATAATCCTTTCGTTTTTGCTTTCTCTCTCTAGTATTATCCTTTTATTTTAGCTCCCTTTCTCTCTCTAGTATCATCCTTTCATTTTCGCACTCCCTCTCTCTCTCTTGTATCATCTTTTCATTTTCGCTCAGTCCCTCTCTCTCTCTTGTATCATTCTTTCATTTACGCTCTCTCTCTGCTATCATCCTTTCATTTTTGCTCTCTCTCTCTGCTATCATCCTTTGATTTTCGCTCTCTCTCTCTAGTATCATCTTTTTTTTTGCTCTCTCTTTCTAGTATCATCTTTCATTTTTGCTCTCTCTCTCTCTCTCTCTCTTGTGTCATCCTTTCATTTTTTGCTCTCTCTCTCTGGTATCATCCTTTCATTTTTGCTCTCTCTCTCTGGTATCATCCTTTCATTTTTGCTCTCTCTCTCTGGTATCATCCTTTTATTTTTGCTCTCTCTCTCTGGTATCATCCTTTCATTTTTGCTCTCTCTTTCTGGTATCATCCTTTCATTTTCTCTTTCTCCCTCTCTCTATAGTATCAGCCTTTGATTTTTGCTCTGTGTCTAGTATCACCCTTCTGATTTTTGCTCTCTCTTTCTCGTATCATCCTTTTTTTTTGCATTCTCTCTCTGGTATCATCCTTCCATTTTTGCTCTCTCTCTTTGGTATCTTCCTTTCATTTTCTCCCTCCTTCTCATCAGTATCATCCTTTCATTTACGCTCTCTCTCTCTTTGGTAATATCGTTTCATTTATGCTCTCTCTCTCTTGTGTCATCCTTTCATTTTTTGCTCTCTCTCTCTGGTATCATCCTTTCATTTTTGCTCTCTCTCTCTGGTATCATCCTTTCATTTTTGCTCTCTCTCTCTGGTATCATCCTTTCATTTTTGCTCTCTCTCTCTCTGGTATCATCCTTTCATTTTTGCTCTCTCTCTCTCTGGTATCATCATTTCATTTTTGCTCTCTTTCTCTCTGGTATAATCATTTCATTTTTGCTCTCTCTCTCTGGTATCATCTTTTCATTTTTGCTCCCTCTCTCTCTGGTATCATCCTTTCATTTTCGCTCTCTTTCTCTGTCTCTCTCTCTCTAGTATCATCCTTCCATTTTTGCTCTCTCTCTCACCCTCTCTCTCTCTAGTATCATCCTTCCATTTTCGCTCTTTCTCTCTCTCTCCCTCTCTCTCTTTAGTATCATCCTTCCATCTTCGCTCTCTCTCTCTCTCTCTCTCTCTCCCTCTCTCTCTCTAGTATCATTCTTTGATTTTTGCTCTCTAAGTAGTATCATTCTTCGATTTTCGCTCTCTCTCTAGTATCAGCCTTTGATTTTTGCTCTCTCTTTCTCGTATCATCTTTTCATTTTTGCACTCTCTCCCTCTCTCTCTGGTATAATCCTTTCATTTTTGCTCTCTCTCTCTCTGGTATCATCCTTTCATTTTTGCTCTCTCTCTCTCTGGTATCATCCTTTCATTTTTGCTCCCTCTCTCTGGTATCATCCTTTCATTTTTGCTCCCTCTCTCTGGTATCATCCTTTCATTTCCGCTCTCCTTCTCATCAGTGTCATCCTTTCATTTTTGCTCTCTCTCTCTGGTATCATCCTTTTATTTTTGCTCAGTGTCTCTCTGGTATCATCCTTTCATTTTTGCTCTCTCTCTCTGGTATCATCCTTTTATTTTTGCTCCCTCTCTCTGGTATCATCTTTTCATTTTTGCTCTCTCTGTATGGTATCATCCTATCGTTTTTGCTCCCTCTGTGGTATCATCCTTTTATTTTAGCACTCTGTCTCTCTCTCTCTAGTATCATCCTTCCATTTTTGCTCTCTCTCTCTCTTCCTGTAGTATCATCCTTCCATTTTTGCTCTTTCTTCTTGTAGTATCATCCTTTCATTTTTGCTCTCTCTCTCTTTCCCTATCTCTCTAGTATCCTCCTTTGATTTTTGCTCTCTCTTTCTAGTATCATCTTTTTATTTTTGCACTCTCTCCCTCTCTCCCCTGTATCATCCTTTCATTTTTGCTCTCTCTCTCTGGTATCATCCTTTCATTTTTGCTCTCTCTCTCTGGTATCATCCTTTCATTTTCGCTCTCTGTTTCTCTCTCCCTAGTATCATCCTTCCATTTTTGCTTTCTCTCTCTCTCCTTCTCTCTCTAGTATCATCCTTCCATTTCTGCTGTCTCTCTCTCTTCCTCTCTCTCTGACTTGTATCATCCTTTCACTTTCGTTCTCCCTCTCTCTTTCTGGTATTATCCTTCCATTTTTGCTCTTCCTTCCTCTATGTATTTCCATCCTTTTATTTTCGCTCTCTCTCTCTATGTAGTATCATCCTTTCATTTTTGCTCTCTCTCTCTGATATCATCCTTTCATTTTCGCTCTCTCTCTCTCTGGTATCATCCTTTCATTTTCGCTCTCTCTCTCTGGTATCATCCTTTCATTTTCGCTCTCTCTCTCTGGTATCATCCTTTCATTTTCGCTCTCTGTCTCTCTCTCTCTCTAGTATCATCCTTCCATTTTTGCTCTCTGTCTCTCTCTCTCTCTAGTATCATCCTTCCACTTTTGCTCTCTCTCTCTCCCTCTCTCTCTCTAGTATCATCCTTCTATTTTCGCTCCCTCTCTCTCTCTCTAGTATTATCCTTTCATTTTTGCTCTCCCTCTCTCTCTCTAGTATCATCCTTTCATTTTTGCTCTCCCTCTCTCTCTGAAGTTCCATCCTTTTATTTTTGCTCTCTTTCTCTCCTTAGTACCATCTTTTCATTTTTGCTTTCTCTCTCTCTTCCTGTAGTATCATCCTTACATTTTTGCTCTCTCTCTCTCTCTCGTATCATCCTTTCATTTTCGCACTCTCTCTCTAGTATCATCCTTCCATTTCCTCTCTCTCTGTAGTATTATCTTTTTATTTTTCGCTCGCTGTCTCTCTCTCTTTCTTTCCTATTATTCTTTCATTTTGCTCTTTCTGTATAGTATCATCGTTTCATTTTTGCACTCTCTTTAGTTTCATCCTTTCATTTTTGCTCTCTCTCTCTCTCTCTTTTGTATTATTCTTTCATTTTTGCTCTCTTGCTTTTATCCTATTTTAAGTTCCTCTCTTCCTCTATCTTATTCTATATTTTCATTTTCATTCTCTCTTTCATTTTATCTTTCCTTCCCCCTCTCTTTCCTGATACTCATATTTCCACAATCTCTTCTTAAATGGCCCTGTACTGAGAAAAATATGAGAAACATTATATTTCTCTGTATTGCCTTTTTTATTTGCTACCAGAATATACCCGGATTCTTTTTGCATTTGCAAAAGATATTTGGCCAAGACTGCTCTACAATTAGCATATAATAGTAATGATCCATATTATGTTATAGTCAAAAATTGTGGAGAGACAGGAGACTTTTTTTAAGTAGATTCAAACACCCCTTATTTTCTACCCTCTCTTTCATTTCCTCTCTTTCTCTTTCCTATTTTGTCCTATCATTGCTATTCTGTCTTTCCCTCTTCTTCTCTTCCTCCTCTCTGTTTTCTTTTATTCTGTCATTTGCACTGTACTCAAAAAAATATCAAACATCATATTTCTCTTCATATTCTTATTTATTTCCAACATGAATTCTTTATGCATTTACAAAAGATATGATGAGGGAGACTGTTCCTCAATAAGCATTTGGCAATTGTGACCTTTCCCATTCCAAAATGGCAGCTACTCCAGCTGTTACATTAACTCTGAAAATACTAACCCTAAACGTGAAAATACTAACCTCAATACTAACTTTTCAAAATACTAACCTAAAAAACACTAACCTTGCAACTTGTGGTAGCTATTTTGAAATTTGAAAGGTAACCGTAGCCAAGCATTTAATAGTTATGTTTCTGTACATATACTACAAACAGATGTATAGACATACACCAGGCATATCATATCAGTAGATTCTTGCTCTTTGCTTTTTCTCTCAATTTTCCTCTTTTACATTCCCTCTGCCCTCTCTCTTTTATTCTTCAATTTGAGATCTTTTATGATCTAGAAATGATTACGAGAAATAAAGATATGTGGGGAAGACTACTCTATGATTGAAATTTAATAGTTGTGTCCCTTTATGAATACTAGAGACAGTAATCTAGACATCCAAATAACATAATATATTGATAAATTTTTGCCCTCTCTTTCCTGTTTTCTCTTTCTCATTATGGTCCCCTAATCTCTTCAATGCCTCTGTCTGTCTCTTATCTTTTGATATCTACGCTCTCTCTCTCTCTCTTGTATCACTCTTTAATTTTGTTCTCTCCCTCTTGTATCATCTTTTCAATACTCTACCAGTCCCTTAACAATTGATGGCTGTACTTAAATAATTTTGCCGTTGAAATGTATTTAATGTTTCTGATATTTTTGCGGTCAATTCAGATCTTTTGATATTGTTCCCTCCTTTTTCTTATTAAATGTTCTTTGAAATCTGCAGTTTTCATTTTTGCTCCTTCTCGTGCATCATACTTTTAAATAGTTCACCTATGACAGTATATAAGTAATTTTCATTTCCACTCTCTCTCTTATTTTATCCTATCATTTCCTCCCTCTTTCTCTAAACTTTAAAAAATATCAGAAACATTTTATTTCTCTACATTTTCTTATTCATTTCCAACTTGATTGTACTCGGATTCTTCAGGCATTTGCCAAAGATATGTTAGAGAGACTGCTCTACAATTAGCATTTAATAGTAAGAATCCTTTACTAATTTTATAGACAAAAAAATGTTCAGTTCTCTTTTGTTCGATCAGTATTATGCTACTCTGTATTTTCTTGTTTGTTTTGAAGCAGAATGTATCTGGGTTTCTATGCATTAGCTAGAAGAAGAGATGTGTAAGGTTGTTTTCCCTACAATTGACATTTAATATTTACATCACTTTACAAATGTTACAAATAGAAAATATTGACATTCTTTCTCACTCCTTTGTTTTCTTCTTCTAATTCAAAAGTATAAGAAGCTTTGTGTTGCTCTGCATTTTCATCTGTTTAACCAGCGTTCGCCCACCCCCAATATGTAGGGGAGATTACTCCATAATCAAACTATTTTACTGCTCTCATCTCTCCTATTCCTTTTCAACCAGCATCCATTAGAAAAAAAAGAAAGATATGTAAGGGAGAATACTGAATAATTAGCTTTCAATAGTTGCATCAATTTTCAAAACTTAATACACAAGGTGTACTACATGGGTGAGGTCTCTCTCTTTCGTTTTTTTACTTTCGTTTCTTACTTTCGTTTCTTGTTCTTCTTCATTCTTCCATTCCCATTCTCATGTTTCATCCTCTCATCTCAACTCTCTTTCCTGTGTTATTATTTTATCCTTTCATTCCCACCATCTGACTTGTTTCATCCTTTCACTAGTTTAACATCAAAAAACGATGACAATAAATATATCTGCAATTTGACTGTACTTAAAAAATCAGAAACATTATATTGTTCTTGATTTTTCTAATTAAGCTCAACTAGCATTTGCTAGAAAATATCTATATATGTAAGAGAAAATACCAATTTAATAGTTGCATCATATTACAGATGTTACTGACAAAAAGTATTGACATTCATTATAAATATATATGTTACTGATGAAAATATAGATGTACGCCTAGTGTATGATTTGGGTAGATTCTCTCTGCCTCTGTCTTTTGACTCTTGCTTAAGAAACGTCTTTGAAAAGATTGACCCCCAAACAGAACCATGCACTGGAGGGAATCATGCTCATCTTTACATTGAGAGGTTGCAAGACAAACACATTATATTAAAGAAAAAAAAGAGTCAGAAATATCATTTGTATCCATCAGGAAACTTAAATGGCAAAGGGCTGATCATGTGGCAAGGATATCAGACAACCAATGGACTTCACGACTTGCAATGTGGATCCCTGGAGATCATATGTGGTACTGTGGCTGGTAAAATGTAAGATTGCTTGACAAACTAGACAAATTCAGGAGGTATTGGCTCTGTGACACCCATGACAAAGAGGTCTGGTGATTCCTGGGGAAGGTGTGTGTTCAACGACGGATGCTAAAAGGCTGCTGATGATAACGACTCTCCGATTAGCATGAAGCACTGACATCACTTTAAGAATGTTACAATGATTGTAGATAAGTACAAGACATATTAAATAGGTGGATTTTCCGTATCACTCTTACGTTTCCTGCTTTCATTTTTTATCTCTCTCCTACCGTATTTTTTCATTTGTACTCCATCTTGCTTTTCATTGTTTTATATTCACCGTCTCATGTTTCATCCTTTCATTTTCTTTTACTCTCTTGTTTTATCTTCTCAATTTTGTTCTCTCTCTCGTTTTATCCTCTGATTCCCATTCTCTCTCATACTTCATGCAGTGTACACGCAAAATATCAGAAATATTATGTTGCAGTTTATTTTCTTGTTCAACCAAAATTTGCTAAAAATAGTAAGCAAGCGAGGGAAAATATTCTAAAATTACCATTCAATATATACATCACTTTA
The DNA here is from genome assembly GCA_963457665.1 of Thysanoteuthis rhombus. Lineage (NCBI taxonomy): Eukaryota > Metazoa > Mollusca > Cephalopoda > Oegopsida > Thysanoteuthidae > Thysanoteuthis > Thysanoteuthis major. Next base: position 6,467,967 of record OY735237.1, read on the forward strand.
CAAATCTTACAGACCTAAAATGTAGAAATACACAAGGCGGATTATATGGGTAGATTCTCACTCTCTCTCTCTCTTGTTTTGTCCTTTCATTTCTGATTTTTCACATGGTTTATCCTTTTATTTGAACTCTCTCTCCTTTGTTTCATCGTTTGTTTTCCACTTTCTATCTTCTGCCATATCCTTTCTTTTACAAAGAATCTGATAAGAGTAGAAACCATTTTTTGTGTATCATTTTCATCTTATGTTGTATGGGTTCTCAAATTTGTGGCAATTTTTGTTCAATCAAGCTCTCCATCCAGTAACTTTAGCTGCTTTGATATCTACTTTCTGCTACCTAATCTAACTGACTGACAATAGTTGTGGCTTGGAATCTCAATTCATTTTACCTTAGAAGCAGTAGCTCATTAGTATATTATCAGTCTACTTAGGCCCAATTAAACAACTGTAGCTGCCAAACGTGGTGAAGAATTCTATCCTTTTTTTTATATGTGCGTGTGTTTGTGTATGTGTTTCAGAGCTCCTGGCCGTATCATTTTCCTATAGACTTAAAAACTGGCTTCAGTACTCCACTTGACCCCTTTTAGAAATGTTTTCATTTCTATTTTTGGTAAAAAAGCTTTTTTTGATCTTTTTGGATGGGTTTATTGATAACATCTAGATTTTCCAGTTAGTGTCATAAATAGAATTTATTCTAACTATATTTGTTCTTTGATTTCAGTATGATTTGAAATTTTGATGCTATGGTTGTCCAAGTATTGACTGTGATAGCGAGTTTATTATCATTTTCAAGTTGTCACCTTATTTTGGATAGAAAAAATGGTCTGGAAACAAAGCTTTTTTCATTCTTGGCAAAGGCAAACCTTATCTATTTTTTCTGCATCTTGCCCATCGATGTTTGTTCAGATCTGTTATGGTACACACCTCGTATTTAGTTCCTCCTTTTAGAAGAGAATAAGGAGGGTTTCAGTGACCCAAACTAGAGTATCCTTTGGCTATTTCTTAGTTAAATTACATTTTGAATTAACAAATGCTATTAATAATCGTGGCTTTGAAAATCTGATGTATGGTAGAGTGTTTTTTCTATCTTTCATTTCCACTCTCATGTTTCATCCCATCATTTCAGCACTCGTTTCATCTTTGCATTCATTGATATATGGGGAAGGGTTTTTTCTATCTTGATATATCTTTCATTTCCATTTCCATTTTTTATATTTCATAGTATAGTTTCAACCGTTGTTTCATGTCTGCATTTGTTGATTTATGGGAGATGGCAGTTTGTATGGCTTTTATTCCTATTTTCTATGATGTTTCATAGTATAGTTTCAGCCATCGTTTCATCTCTGCATTTGTTGATTTATGGGAGATGGTAATTGCTATGTTGATATGGCTTTTATTCCTATTTTACTATGATGTTTCATAGTATAGTTTCAGCCGTCGTTTCATCTCTGCATTTGTTGATTTATGGGAGATGGTAGTTGCTATGTTGATATGGCTTTTATCCCTATTTTCTATGATGTTTCATAGTATAGTTTCAGCCATCGTTTCATCTCTGCATTTGTTGATTTATGGGAGATGGTAGTTGCTATGTTGATATGGCTTTTATTCCTATTTTACTATGATGTTTCATAGTATAGTTTCAGCCATCGTTTCATCTCTGCATTTGTTGATTTATGGGAGATGGTAATTGCTATGTTGATATGGCTTTTATTCCTATTTTATATGATGTTTGATAGTCTAGTTTAAGCCATTGTTTCATCTCTGCATTTGTTGATATATGGGAGATTGTCGTTTCTATTTGATATGCCTTTAATGTCCACTTTTTCTCAATTTCTATCTCATTATTTCAGCTGCAGTTTCATTTAGTAATTTTTTGATATACGGGGAAGTGTTTTTTCTTTTGTGATACGCCTTTCATTTCCATATTTTCTCACGTTTCATTGTATAATTTCAGCTATAGTTTTATCCCTCCATCCCTTCATATATTGGTGAGTGCTTTTCTTTTTCATATTGATATTCTTTAAATTTCCACTTTCTTTCTCGTTTTATCCTTTCATTTCAGCCTTTGTTTTATCTTTGCATACATTGATGTATATGGAATGTTTTTTCTATCTTAATATGCCTTTCATTCCCACTGTGTTACATGTTTCCTCCTATCATTTCAGCCTTCTTGTTTCATCTCCCCATTCCCACTCTCTGTCATGATCCACTTTTTCAGAACCACCTTCTCTTTTGTATTATCTGGAAAGAGTATAACTCAATTTTACACAAGAAAAAAATATTTTGCTAAATGTGTTGTTCTTCCAAAAGAAGAAAGAATAAAGCCAGTAACTGTCCACCCTGATCGTCCATTCTGAAAACTCTGTAAAATGTTTATACCTTAAAAGAGTGTAAAGAAAAACAGAAATGGCATAAGTCGGGAATTCGATGAAAATGACATAATATTTGATTGGATTTATGTCCCCTTGATCAAGAGCACACCCATAGCAATAAAATTTTGAATTCATCGAATGGGAAAGGGGTGGGTCCCGAGTGGGCCATTTCTGTTTTGTTTTTTTTTTTTTTTTCCCCAGTTTTTCACTTTGTCCTATTGTACTCAATTGTTGTAAATTGTTGTATTTACAAAAAAAATGTGCATGATGCCCTTTTATTAAATTTATTGATACCAATGTCTTTGACTTGTTTTATTTCTTCATTTTTCATTTCCCTTTTGTCTTATTTGGAAACATTGTAAGTCAATTTTACCCAAACATTGTAACCCAATTTCACACCAAGAAAATTTTTTTCTGGTCTTCAAAAAAAAAAAAAAAAAAAAAAAAAAAATGAAGCAAGCCAGTACCTATTAGCCATGATCGTCTAGTGGCTAGGACTCCATGCTTACAGCGTGGTAACCCAGGTTCGAATCCTGGTCATGGGAGGTTGCTGCTCACTTCTTTTTGTAGTATTATATACTGTTTTACTAAAACTAACACTCTCTCATTTTGTCCTTTCATATCTACTCTCTCTCTCATGTTAGGGATTCACATCTGCTCTCTCTCTCCCTCTCTCTCAATTTCCACTCCCAGATCTGCTCTTTCACTCATTTTATCCTCTTACATCCACTCTCTCACTTTGCACTTTATACTTTTACATCCGCTCTCTCTCTCTCTCTCTCTCTCTGTCACTTCATTCTACCATATTTGCTGTCTCTCTTTCGTTTTATTTCATCACATCCACTTTTTCTCTTTGTAATTTTACTATTCTGCATCAACTCTCTGTCCTTCTCTGATTTTGCTTTCTCACATCGGCTCTCTCTCTCTGTTTCTAATTATTATTCTTCCAAATCCACTCTTCCAGTCTCTCATTATGTCCACCACCATCCCCGCTTTCACCCCCCCTCTCGCATTTCATCAATTAAAATCCACTCCCCCTCTTACATTTTATCAATTCACATCTATTCAAACTCTCTCACTCTCTCATTTTATCTTTTCACGTCCACTTGCTCTCTCTCATTTTATATTTTTACATCCGCTCTCTCTCCCATTTTCTTTTCACATCCGCTCTCTCTCTCATTTTATTCTTTTATATCTGCTCCCCTCTTTCTCTCTCTCTCATTTCATCTTTTCATATCTGCTCTCTGTCTCTGACATTTTATCCATTCACATCTGCTTTCTCTCTCATCTTTTCTTTTCACCTGTCCTCTCTCTCATTTTATCCTTTCATATGCACTCTCTCTCTCACTTTATCCTGTCATATTGCCTTTTACTCTAATTCCATCCTTTCCATCTCTGTTTCTCTCCCACTTTTTATCCTTTCACATCTTTTTTCACACCTGCTCACTCATTTCGTCCATTTACCTGCGTGTTCGCACACGCTCTTTCTCATTTTATCAAATAAATCTGTTTTCTCTCTTAATCATTTCACATCCGTTCACGATCTCTCACTCTCTCTCTTCTTACCCTTTCACATCCGCTCTCTGTCTTTCTCTAATTCTATTCTTTCATATCCACCCTATCTTTCTTTCTCTCTTTTCATCCTTTCACATCTACTCTCTCTCTCTCACTCTTATCTTTTCCTATCAACTCTCTCTCTCTAACTATCATTTCACATCTGTTCTCTCTCTCGCATAGTATCTTTCACATCCCCTCTCTCTCACTTTATCCTTTCACATTGTCCCTTTTGCTCTTTCACCCATCTTATCTTTTCACATCCACTCACTCTCTTGCTCACACTCTCACCCTATCATTTTATCCTTTCCATCTGCCATCTCTTTGATTCTATTCTTCCACATCCGCACTCTCATTTTATCCTTTCATCTTACTCCCTCTCTATCACTTTTTCTATCACATTTGCCCTCTCTCTTCCATTTTATTCTATCATATCTGTTTCTCTCTCTCTCTATAATTTTACCATTTCATGTTCACTATCGCTCTCTTCTCATTATATCCTTTCGCATCTGCTCTTCACCTCATTTTATTTTATCTTTCAACATCTGCCCTCTCATTCTCTCATTTTATCCTTTCACATCTGCTCTCTCTCTATCTCAAACATTTTATCTTTCAACATCCACTCACTCTTTCTCTCTTGATCTCTCCATATCTGCTCACTTTCATTGATTTTATCACTTCTAATCTGCTTTCTCTCTTATATTTTATCCTTTCACATCTGCTATTTCTCTTGCTCTCTCATTATATACTCTTACATCGGCTCTCTTGTTCTCTCATTTTATCCTTTCATGTCTGCTCACTCTCTCTCGTTTCTTATATCAAATTCACTCTCTCTCTCTTGCATTTATCATTTCACATCCACTCTCTCTCTGTTTTTATCCTTTCACATCCACTGTTTGTCTCTCTCTCTCTCATATTTTATACTTTCAGATCCACTCTCATTCCAAATTCTGTGGTCTTCAAGAAAAAAATAAATGAAGCAAGCCAGTACCTATGAGCTATGATCGTCTAATGGCTAGGACTCCATGCTTACAGTGTGGTAACCCAGGTTCGAATCCTGGTCATGGCAGGAAGCTGCTCACTTCTATTTGTAGTGTTATATGCTATTCACTCTTTTTTTTTTTTCATTGTATTTTATCTCATCCATTTTTGCCCTCTCTTATGTTACCATTTCACCTCAACTATTTGTCCCTCTCACATTTTACTCTTTCACATTGGCTCTCTCCCTGTATCTAATTCTTACCCCACCAAATCAGCTCTTTTGTTTATTCATTTAATCCATTCACCTCCGCTTTCACACACCCTCTCTCTAATTATATCAATTAAAATCCATTCTCCTTCTCATATTTTAGCATTTCACATCCGTTTGGACTGTCTCACACTCTCTCTCAATCTTTTTACATCCACTCAACCTCTCTCATTTCATCTTTTCATATCTGCTCTCTCTCTCTCATTTTCTACTTTCACATCCACTCTTTCTCTCCCATTTTCTTCTCACATCCGCTCTCTCCTTCATTTTCTTCTTTTGCATCTGCTCTCTCTCTCTTTCACATTTTATCCTTTCAAATCTCCTCTCTCTCTCGTTTTATCCTGTCACATTCACTCTCTCATACTTTTATACTTTCACATCTTTTCTTCGTATTTCTATCTCACATTCACATCCACTTACTCATTTTATCCTTTCACCTGTGCTTTCACACACGCTCTTTCTCAATTAATCAATTAAAGCCACTCTCTCTCTTACATTCAATCATTTCACAGCCATTCACACTCTCTCACTCTCTCTCAAAATATCCTTCATTTTATATCTACTCTGTCATTTTATTCTCCCACATTTGCTCTCTCTCTCTCATCTTACTCATTTGCATCTACTCTCTCTCTCCCTCATCTTATCCTTTCACACATGCTCTCTCTCTCATCTTATCCTTTCGCATCTGCTCTCTCTCTCATCTTTTCCTTTTGCTTCTGCTCTCTCTCTCTCATCTTATTCTGTCGCATCTGCTCTCACTCTCTCTTATCTTTTCGTATCTGCTCTCTCTTTCTCATCTTATCCTTTCACATCTGCTCTCTCTCTTATCATTTCCTTTCGCATCTGCTCTCTCTCTCACCTTATCTATTCACATCTGTTCTTTCACTCTCATCTTATCCTTTCACATCTGCTCTCTGTCTCTCATCTTTTACTTTCGCATCTCTCTGTCTCTCATCCTATCCTTTCACATCTGTTCTCTCTCTCATCTTATCTTTTCACATCTGTTCTCTCTCTCATCTTATCTTTTCACATCTGTTCTCTCTTTCTCTCATCTTATATTCGTATCTGCTCTCTTTCATCTTATCTTTTCAAATCTGCTCTCTTTCTCTCATCTGCTCTCTCTCTCATTTTTTTTTTCACACATGCTCTCTCTCTCATCTTTTTCTTTCACATCTGTTCTCTCTCTCTCATCTTAACCCTCTTTTTCTCTTTCACATTCTATCTTTTAACAACAAACTTTCTCTCATTCTCATTTCATCCTTTCATATTCGCTCCCTCTCTGATTTTTATTATTTAACATTAGCTCCCACCATCCCTGTCCTTTCATATCCGTTCTCTCTCTCATTTTATCCTTTCACATCCACTCTCACCCTGTCTGTCACTTCAGTCCATCACGTTCGCTCTCTCTCTTTTATCATTTTCTTTTCATATCCATTCTCACTCTTATTTTATCCTTTCACATCCTCTCTCTCACTGTTTTTATTCTTTTCTTTCTCTCACTCTCTCTCATTTCATACTTTCAGATTCACTCTCATTACAAATTTAGTGGTCTTCAAAAAAAAAAAAATGAAGCTAGCCAGTACCTGTTAGGCATGATCGAATCCTGGTCATGGCAGGAAGTTGCTAACTTTTCATAGTGTTATATGCTATTTCACTAA
>OY735237.1:6479796-6484796 GCA_963457665.1 Thysanoteuthis rhombus
TTTCGCACACCTGACCACAATGTTGCCACTGACGCTAGCTTTACCATCATAGAAAAAATAGAAAAAACTACTCCAATTGACATAACTAAAGTTCTAGAAAAACACGAAGACATGTGGATCAACAAACTTAAAACCCTATATCCTAATGGATTAAACACTAAACTGAACAACCCTCATCACACACAACCCTAATACACAAAACTCCTACCATTAATATCCTCACACCCACATCTAAGACACATTCAATAATGGAAGCTTCAAAGTCACCTAGACCCATAGGAAGCCTTGTCCAAATCATAGGCAAAACATTTTCAGTAACTTTTAAGGTTGATACCTATGTAGCTCCTTGACCTCACCACCCCTCCTTCTACACTACCCCAAACATACCAAAAAATCTAACTCTACATCACTACCCCCTACCTAGACACACTCTGCCCTCCCCAAGACCAACTACTGCTGCTTTACCAAAGACCTGATACCTACTGGAAGTTCTTCCACTCAGCAAGAGGCCTCCAGCAGCCCTGACAACACAACATACCCACAATGTATAGCTCCTGGCAGTGGACTCTGGTTCCACATGGTACATTTTAATACACACTCACACAGCACACACCACTGATGATGGGAAGAATCCCGAAACATGTATGGATTATTGACATATAAGGATTAATAAACCTTACCACCAAACACTTCACTCCCGAGTCTGTCTCACTCTCTAAAGTACACATTATATATATATACATATATATATATATATATATATATATACATATATATATATATATATATATATATATGTATATATATATATATATATATATATATATATATATACATATCTATATATATATATATATGTATATATATATATATATATATATATATATATATACACACACACAAGTACTTAGGATATATAAATAAATTTTTACATATATAGATATATAAAAACATATATATATGAATGTGTAATAATTTCTGTTTAGAAAGTTAATTTTGAATTGAATGCATAAATCTTATTTTTGTTGCATGTTTAGTGTTTCAAATAGAAAATATTCATTTATTAACAACTTTTTTTAATTTTATGGTAGAACAGTTAATGTATCAAGAAATTTTCGTGTGCATGATAGGAGTTGTCTTTGTTGATATAATAATTGTTTTTTTTTCCCATTAAAGATCAAATCATTTTTCAGTGGGAAAATTAAACAATTCTCAGGCTATACTTCTAATTATATCTGTAAAGCACAAAAAAATTAACCTGAACAGTGAAACACTCTATGTAAGGGAGGTAACCGCAACTACCTCGGTAGCTACTGATTGTAGGTTTACTTCCCTTTATTATTCTAAACAGTAAAAGGGAAGTAAGTGCTACCCAATTCTGCAAGTTATGAGTGATTGGATGAATTACTTTCCTTGTTGTGTTACTGCATGGAATGTGTTGCCAACTTAAATTCAAAAATATTCATCTCAAATTTTGGCAATTTTATATCATTAATGAAGTAAATGTGACTTTGATCTCCAGCATTTGGTTTGTCAAAATATTACTTATTTTTTTACAATAAATAAAACAAAAATAAAACGAAACACAGGCTCCGACTCCTGGGCAAAACCATTTATATATATGTATATATTGAAGTATTGAGGGATGTGTGTCTGTTTGTTTATATATATATATGTATATATATATATATACATGTGTGTGTTTGTGACTGTGTGTGTGTCTGTATACTTATGTATAAAAATGCATATGTATTTGTGTTCGTATATATACGTGAGTGTGCATATGCATTTGCACACATGCACACACACAAACATATATATATAAAGCTACAAATATATAAATGTGTGTGCATCTGTAACTATATATATGTCTTTGTCTGAATTTAAGAAAAGTGTAAAAAAGAAAAGCCAAACATTCTAGTCACTGTTTATTGGTACAGTGGTTTCTAATATGTCTCAACTGGCAATGAATTTTTTGACATAAATGAAGGTTACGATCAAAATATCTCACATGATGCAATTCAGCGTCCACTTATAGGTAACTTCAACACATAGCTGGCACCCTTTGACACGTAACAGAAAACCACCAGCTAAAGACACACTACAAAAAACCATAAAACATAGTGAAAAACTCCTCCAACTCAAAGCGACACCCACAAGACTCTGACCGAATTCCTCCGACAAGAATGTAAAAACACAGATAATCATTCACCTAAACAGGCTCAAAGAAGGAAGAAACATAACTCGTTTTTTGAGTGAATTCACTTCCTTCTATAGAAGAATAGAGAGAAAGAGAGTGAAAACTGGAAATGTTGTCCATATGTAAGCTATTTGAAGGGAAAATGAAATGTAATGTTGTTGATGGGTAAATTGTATGTATATATATATATATATATATATATATATATATATATATATATATATATATATATATGTATCTCTCTCTATATATGTATCTCTCTCTATATATATATGTATCTCTCTCTCTCTCTATATATATATATATGTATCTATATATATATATATATATGTATATATATATATATATATATATATATATATATATATATATATATATATATATATATATATATATATATCTAGACATATATTGGAAGATATATAGATATATGGGTTGATATATATAATCATATATACGTGAGTATATATATACATATATATGTAAATATATATAGATGCATATATACATATAGATGTACATCTATGCATATATATAAATATATAAATCTATGTATATATAAGCACATATTGATACATATATATATATATATATATATATGTATATATATATACATATATATGTACATATCTATGTATACAAAAATATATACACATATATCTGTATATACATACATATATAGATATATACAAATATATACATACATCGATTACTTATATATACATATATATATATATATATATATACATAAATGTATACATATATACATGCATATGGGAGTACAGTTTCATATATAATTATATACATACATACATAAATACACATACACACATATATATAGATACATTTACATATATATATCAATATATATCTATATAAATGATTATATACATACATATCAATATATGCATAAATATTCACATACACATATGAGTGGACACATTCATATATATATATATATATAGATATACATAAACATATATATATATATACGTATGCATATACATATACCTATGTACATATATGTATACATATTATTTATACATATATATATATAAATATACACATATATGAATATATACATATATATATATATATATAAATATATTTACTTTCATATTTACATATGCAATATAAATTCTTGCGTATATATATATATATATATATATATATATGTATACATGCATGTATATATAGATATGTATATATACACATATATATATGTATACATATATATATATTTAGATATATACATATATATATATATATATTTATGTAAATATATATACATATGTGTACATATATATAGATGTATATAATAATTACATGTATATATACACATATATATATATATACATATACATATATGTCTATATATATATATATATATATATATATATATATATATATATATATATATATATATATATATATATATATACATATAGGGGCTATTTTTTCTTCTCTCACTCTTTTCCTGAGTTCAAAGATTTGAAGATTAGAGGTAGGTATTGATAGAATTCATGGGTACCATTTTGCCTCTTTTTGTTGCAATGTCTCCATTTTGAGTATGCTAATCCTTATTTCTGTCCTATATTGAAAACTTTTTTTTATTGCCCTGAAATTTCTCATTTTCCTAGAGAGTGGCTTGATAATTGCAGTCGTGTACTTTTGTAGACCTTCAGCGTTTAAGTGATGGTCTCACCAACTACACCAAACCAGCCGTGGTACTGGGTTAGTAAAAGAAGGCAACAAGTCGGAGTTCTGTTTAACTGTTTTATATAGAGTATTGATTATCAATATCTTTGGAGACAGGAAATGCTTATTCGCAGTTGAAAAGAGAGGAGGCTGATTTTCATCTAAGTCAAACTGACTGGTCTTTCATGTCACGAACGATAGTCTACTTGATGGAAGCAGCGGTTGACGGTTTCAAAGGCGGACCGGCTGACAAGAGAGACTGGTAGCGTTCTCTTCTCGAACCCCCAACTCTACTCTGTTACAAAAATCCCTCCTATTTAAGCCCCGCGCACCAACACTGCCCCCTCCGTGACATCACTTTGTCTAAACAAATCAATTAAGTTCCTTTCTTTCTTTTCCTGTTGACGTTATCTCGATCCTTCCAGAAAATCAAAAATATTGACCCTCATCCGTCTCGCGACGCAAGTCTGTCTAAAATCATCAATTAGCCTCCCCCTCTTTTATGAACTCTGCAAATTACTTTTCTTTCAAAACCCCAGACATTGGCCCCTATCTGGTCATCAAATCAGGAAGAGAACTTCTCTAAAAGTACTTGTTTTTGCAACCCAAGGATTTGACAGAACACATTAAATTGAGAAACTGCAGGTGCCCCTACTTGGAAGCACGTAATTCTCAACTTCCTACAGTATTTCAAAAACATATTAACCCTTTACTTTTCAGTTGTAGATTAACCCTTTAATACAGATAACACCTTTGGTAATAACCATAGTAATTTTTAGGACACGGGGGACTCCTGGTCCCCTAGTGTCACACTTTACTTAGTGTTCTCTTAGTTTCATTTTTGATTATTTTGAATATTATTTACCCATGTATATATATATACATGTATATATATTTATATACATATATGTTTATATGAATATGTATATACATATATATATATATATATATATATATATATGCACACAAATCTAATAATATTAATATATATATATACACACACTTAAATAAATAAAAATAACAATAAAATACCTATGTATATTCACATACACATATGAATACATATATAGATATATATATATATATATACATGTATACATGT
>OY735237.1:6492296-6502296 GCA_963457665.1 Thysanoteuthis rhombus
TATGTATGTTAGTATGAATATATACATATGCATGAATGTATTCGTATGCTTGTAAATATATGTATTTGTAATACATATATATACTCATGCACATATATAATCTACACATATATTCAGGTACATATGTATGTATATCTACGTACATATCAACATAACTAATATTATGTGTATATGAACATATATATATATATATATACACATTTGTATATATGTATATGTATATATATGTATGTATGTATGTACATATATGTATATATGTATATATATCTATATGTTTGTATGAATATATATATGTACGCATGCATATATATATATGCATTTAATGTATATAAGTATGTATACAAATGTATGTATGTATACATATATGTATATGTATATAAATGCATATAAGGATATATATGTACATTTGCGTATATATAGACATATTTATAGTTATGTGTGTATATAAGATGTATATATATATATTCATGAATACATATTTATATACATATATGTTTATATATATACCTACAAATAATTATATAAATATATATATATGTTTGTAGGTATATATATATATATTCAAATTTATATATATAAATGTGTGTCTGTATATATGTACGTATTAATATATATATACATATATATCTATATATGCATATATGTATATAGGTTCTCATATATATATATATATATGTATGTATGTAAATATATATATATATGTATGTAAGTATGTATGTGTATAAATATACATATACGTATATATTTATATATGTATATATAGATATGTATGTTTGTATATATATATGGATGCATGTATATGCAAACATGTATGTATATATATACAAATATAGATGTATCTACACATATATCCGTGTATATATATATAAGTAAGTATGTATATATATATATATTTATATATATATATGTATGTATGAACATGTATGAAATATGTTCATATATACATGCATTTATTCATATACGTATGTATAAATGCATACTATATATATATATGTATACATATGTATATATATATATATATATATATATATATATACTTATGCATATATATATATATATATGTGTGCATGTATATATATATATCTAAACATATTTATATATATATATGCATTTATTGATTTGTTTATATATTGAAGTAATTATGTAAATATGTACATATGTATGTATATATATATATATATGTATGTTGTATCGATATGTACATATCGTATACATGTACACATATGTATATATGTATACATGTATATACATATATGCATGCATGTATGTAGACATACATATTTTATATATGCATGTATATATATATACTCATTTATATATATATATATATGTATGTATAGGTATATTTGATAGCATATACATATACATAGATATATATATATATATTCATATATGTATGTATATATATAACATTTATGTTTGTGTATGTATTTTGGAATATGTATATATATATATACATATGTGTGTACATGTATGTATGTATTCATGTGTATATACATATATATACCTCTGTGTATGCATACATATATGTATATGAATATGTACACTTATATATGCATGTGTATATATATACATGTATATATATATATATATATATATATATATATATATATATATAAATCCAAATATATAATTGTAGGAATATATATATATATATATATATTGGTATGTATGTATATATATATATGTATATTTGTATGCATATATATATGTGTATATTTATATATATATATATTTTTGTACGTATAAATTCATGCATATACATATATGCAAGTATATATATGTTTATATATGTATAATTTAGGGTGTATGTTTATACATATATATTTTCATAGGTATATATATATATATATATACATTCATTTGTACATATATACGTATGGTTGTATGAATATATATATATATATGTGTACGTATGAAATATATATGTGTGTATGTATTAATATCTATATATATATATATATATATATATGTATGTATACATATGTGTATGTATGAATATATACATATATATATGTACGTATATATATATATATGCATGTATATATATATGTATATATATATGTATATATACATATACGTATGTTTGGATATAGATATATGTATGCATATATATTTTTGTATGTCTGCAATTATATTCATATGTATGTATGTATATATACATATATATATATATGTATGTATATAAATCTATACATATATGTTTGTATATATATATGTGTGTATGTTTTTATACATATATATGTATGTATGTATATATATATATATATATGTGTGCATGTATATATATATATATATATGTATTTAGTATGTATATATATATATACATATATATATGCATATATATGTACTTATGTATATACTTTTATGTACATACCTTTATTTGCATATACGTTTGTATATATGTATGTAGGTATATATATATTCCTGTATGTAAATACATATATCTGATAAATATATTTATATATATGTGTATATATATGTGAATGTGTATATATATATATATATATATACATAGTTGTCTTATATACGTACATATATATGAATAATATATATTGTTGAATGATTACATGGATGTTTTTATATATAGCTTATATGAATGTACGTATTCATATAAATATATATTCACATATATATATATGTATATATATACATATATATATATATATAGGTGCATGCGTATATATAGGTATTTAAATATAATATTTAAGTACATACGTATATATATGTACATTCATATATAAAGTTGTTTATATATAATATGTAAAGAACACACATATATATATATATATAAATGAATTTACGTATATACATATATGTTTATATATACAAATATGTTTATATATACATATGCATGCATATACATATAAAAGTATGTGTATGTTTGTATATTCATACATATATATATCCAAGTGTGTATATCTTTTTATGTATTTACATATTGGTGTAAATATTTTGCATACATGTATGAATGTATATATATATATCAGTCCATGTGTCTATATGTATATGCATGGATATATCTATATATATATACATATATATATATATATATATATATATATATATATATATATGTATATATATGTATATATATGTATATATATGTATATATATATATATATATATATATATATATATATATATATATCTATAAAAGTATGCATGTATATATATATCTATGGATATGTTCATAAATATGTTCATATGTACATACAAATATATATACGTACGTCTATATATATATGTATGTATGTATTTATATTTATGTATATAATTATGTATATATGTATATAAATATGTATGTATATTTATATATATGCATATTTCTCTATAATTATATATTGATATATATAATACCCCCTTATTCAGGGTTGAGCTTCCTACAAGTGATACAATTTATTTATGGTATGCTCATGCAATGCTTTTCCATAGGAATAGAGCCCTCCAGTTGATCAGGATTTTCTGTGTAAATGATTATATCATTTAAAATCAAGTTTATTCACTACCCAATTCCCTAGGGTCCGACGTGATGCGATGTGATGGTTTCAATTCTGCGTTGCAGCAATGGATAGGATAATGTCTCTAGCCACACTGAAAAAATCCAATACATCGAAACATTTAAATATATATGTACATACGTAGTTACATGTATGTATTAATGTGTACATGCATACTTATATGTTCTTATTAATGTGTATTTATATATGTTTGTATAGGTATGAGAATTTGCATTGGTATTTTTGCACATGTGTGTCCGTATGTACATATATATATATATATGTGTGTGCATAAATGAGTATGTATGTATATATATGAAAATATTTATACATGAATATGTACGTAAATTCAAAGGTTTGTGCATGTATATTTATATCTATCTATATGTATGAATATATGTATGTATGTATGTATATGCATATATATGTATATATGTATATATACATATATATATATATATATATATTTATAGATAGATAGATATGTATATATATATGTATGTGTGAATATATATATGTATATATGTATATATATATTTATATATTTATATATATATATATATATATATATATATATATATATATATATATATATATATATATATATATGTTTACGTATATGAATTTGTGACGCATTTTGCTCCAGTAGGTGTGCAAATAAGTAGGTGTTACCTTTTCAATTGGATACCCCATGATAGATTACACTCTTTATATTCCACTAAATACAATGCATTACCTTCTCAGAGTTGCAATCATTGCTTCCTTTGCTGAATATGATTATAAAGGACCCACATTCATTACTGGTTACAATCCTCTCCAGCGATCCTTTGGTCGCATGTCTTGCCCTTTATGAAGTGATGTTGATTCTCTGATTCAATTGAGAATCAGTCAGATTATGTGTAACTCATTGAACATGTTTCAACACTGATCTCATGGATGTGTTTTATGATTGTTTTATTGGAGTTCAACTAACAGAGAGATTTACCGGCAGACTGAGAACCATGCGACATGCATATGAAAGAATCATGCTCAATCTCTCATGAAAAGATCAAAAGACAGCACAATATATCAGTGAGAAAACTGGGGTCTGAGACATCATTGAATCCATAAAAAACTCAAATGGCTATGGGCTGGTCATGCTACAAGGATAGCAGACAACTGATGGGCATTACATCTCTTAACATGGATTACAAGAGATCACACGTGCAACTGGAGCTTGTAGGATATTAGATGGAGAGAAGAATTAGATGGATTCATAAGGTATTGGCTCCATGGCACCCATGAAAGAGAGATGTGATAAATCCTGTGGAAAGTCTATGTCCAACAAAATCCATTAAGAAACTGATGATGATGATGAAGGTATATCATAAAGTATCACGCCATTTTTCACAAATAGACATAAATACTAACTCATTCTCACTGTGTGCACAAATGTCAACAAATGCACCTAATGATACAAAATTTGCCTGGTTGTACTTTACCGCTAGTGACCATCCCGGTCAAACAATTTACCAACCAGTGACATATCCCGGTTGAACAATTTATCTGCTCCCAGTATGCGCCAGTTGTATTTTGAGGTTGACAATATTACCTAAACAGATCAGATATTTCAAACCACTTCCGAGACTGATGAACCCATGTTGAGCATGTAGTATCTGAAATGGGTCTCATTTATGCTCATGTGTTGTGGTCTAAACAACTCAAATTTTCTTCCAAAGGATATTGAATATTTATGAAAGAAAAAAAAGAATGATTAAAACACGATTTTATAGATACTTTTGTCTTACATAATTGAGAAATAATCTCAAAATTATTATAGAAAAATGTAACTAGACTTTCTTTCCAACCTAATGCATACAAATACTAACACATGCATCCAATAATACAATATTTCCCATTTGCAATCGCCTGGTCGAACTTTACTACAAGTAATATCCTGCCCTTCTTTTTTCCCAGTCAAACGATTTACCCATTGATAACATTTCCCGGTTGAACAATTAGCCTGCCACTGATATTTGCCAGTTCCATCCTCAGTTGCATATATATGGATTCTAACACATGCACAGACAGAAGTCAGTGCACATAAACATACATATACAAGCTCTTTAACCCACATAAGGGCATAAGTTCAAGGACAGGCGCATACAATAACACACACGCACATACATGCATGCTAAAAACGGACACATCAACCACTACGCATATACACGCACACCAATGTATGCACACACAAAGAGGTCTGCAGAACCATACACAGTCATCATCATTATCATCATCAGTCTTTTAACGTCCGTCGTTAGACATAGACCTTTCCAAGGATTTGCCACACTTCCCTATCATGGGCGTTGCAAAGTTAACGAGATCTTCTCTCTCGTTCCGTACTTTGCATCCAAATTTGCCAACGCAATCTTCATTTCCTTGTCCTACCTGTGCGTTGAAGTCTCCCATGATAACATTGAAGTGTTTTCTAGTGTCTTAGAGTAGGGAGTTCAAGTCATCATAGAAGTTGTTTATATCCTGTTGGGTTGATTGCGAAGTGGGAGCGTACACTTGGATTATATTGAGTTTGTATCACTTTGAAAGTTGTATTGTGACACTAGCTACTCGGTCAGAGACGGCTTTGAAACCAGTTGCATTGTCTTTGAGGTTCTTATTGATGAAAAAGCCAACTCCACAAAAAAACCCTCTAAAAACAAAACAGCCCCCCCTCTACTGCCTCGACCGGGTCTTGACTGGCCATAAAAACAAAACAAATCTAGTGTTGAATGCGTCGGTGTTCCATCTAATCTAAATAGTAAATTCTTGCTGGGAGACAGACATGAAATATTTAGCAACGAAAGGTGAAAATTTCAAGCTTTTTCAACTGCGAAAAGGAAGTCCCCAGGACTATGCTGCTGCAAATTTGGATGAGAACTATACACAGTAATGGTCAGGTAACGTTCTTTTGTCGCATTTTCCTGGTCCAACTTTACACCTGGTAATATCTCGCCCTTCATTACCCTGATCAAAAAATACATTAACTGGTCAAGCAATCTACCCACTATCTACTTCTCCAGGTTGGATAAGTTACCCACCAATGAAAATTCCCGGTGGCTTATTCTGAGTCAAATAATTTACCCACTGACTATGTTTCCAAGTCATATTTTCCCAACATTTCAGCCAACAACATTACTGGGTTGCATTTCGCAGATTGCTTTCAAATACATAACGCACGCACCCACATGCACAGAATTCAACATTTCCCTATCACAACATCCTGGCCACACTTTACCACCAGTAATATCATCTACATTTTCCCGGGTAGACAGTCCCCACTTGGATGACATTTCCTGATTCCTACTTGTCAGTCAAGCAGGTTATCTGTCAACAATATTTCCCAGACAAACAGGTTACCGGTCGACAATATTTTCTGGATGCATATTCCCAATCGAATATCCCTGCCACATTTCCGGTTATATTTTCCTAGTCAAACAAATCATCTGTTAATGACATTACCCGTTGTATTTTGTATATATATATATATATATATATATATATATATATATATATATATATATATATATATATATATATATATATATAAAATACTGATGTTTGCAACAAATGGCAACATTTCTTGCATTTTACTGGCTGCACTTCACCAACAGTAATCCGTCTTTCATTTTTCCGGTCTAACTGCTCATCTGTAGACATTTCCCGGTTCTCTTTTCTCGATCAAGTAGGTTATAGGTCGACTAGTGCGCCCCCCCTCTCTCTCTCTCTCTCTCTCATATATATATATATATATATATATATATATATATATATATATATATATATATATATATATATCAAGCAGGTTATAGGTCGACTTCAGTGCTCTCTCGCTCTTTCACGTGTTTTTTTCCTTTGGAATTCACTCTCTTCATGTATTATACCTTCACTTCTGCTTATGGTTTCTCTTGAACAATTGTTATGTTTTATAATGTAATTGCTACTCACTTTCATGTTTTATTCTTCAACTTTCACTTTTTTCATGTTTTATCCATTTACTCTCGGTTCTTCTCGTTTTATCATTTCACTTTCGCTTACTCACATAGTGTAAACTTTCACTTTCACTCTTACTCTATCCCGTCTCTTCTACTTTTTCACGTTTTATCTTTCCACTCTTTCTTTCTCTCATGTTTCACCCTCGCATTTCCACTTTCTCTCATGTCTGGTCCTTCCATTATCGCTCCCATCTTGTTTCAGAATTGAATTCAGGAAACAAAGCAGAGTGATAAGTGATTATAGGTAGCTGTGACTAACTAGTTGTTTGGACACAACTTTGTGGCTGTGGTAAATCGGCTTCTTATCCTGGTCACAGTAATTATCGGAGTGTTTGTTTTTACTCTATGTACGTTTCTCGTCGAGTCGTTTCATTTTAGAATTAATTCAGAAAATGAAACAAGATGGCTGGTGATTATAGGTAGCCATTACCGCCTATTTGTTTGGACACCATTTTGTTTCTGCAGTCAAACAGGTTCAAATCCTAGTTGATATATTTGAAGTATATTCATTTTGTACAATCTCATATTTTATTCTATCCTTTCCACGGTATCTCATAATTCATCCCATCTTTCCAATTCTAACTAATACTTACCTTATCTTTTCTGTAGTGTCTTATAATTCATTCAATCCTTGTTGAATTATCTCATACCTCATTCCAGCCTTTCAAAGTAATTAATACTTAATTCTATCCTTTCTGCAGTGTATCATATATCAATCCATCCTTTCTGCATCATTATCACGTATTTCATTCCATTTGAGCATTATCTAAAATCTAAAATATTTGATTCTCTCCACACTATGTCATATTTCATACCATCCTTTCCATTGTATCACATATTTCATACAACCATTTCCATTGTATCTCATACTTTATACCATCCTTTCCAGAGTATGTCATATATATATATATATATATATATATATATATATATATATATATATATATATAGATATATAGATATATAGATAGAAAGAGAGAGAGAGAGAGAGAGAATGGGGAGATTTCCAGCTTCGAAGACTAAACATCAAAGATCTTTCCCAAGTTTGAAAAAATTATATATATAGAGAGAGAGACAGGCAGAGAGACAAACAGACACAGAGATTGAACCAAGAGCGGCTCATGTATGTCGTTACTGATCCCTCATCATTAAAAAGATTTTTTAGGTGACCAACGTAAGTAAGTCCTGTTTCAAAAAAAAGGATGTGTAGTATAAAAAAATTTCAGTATATATTACACATAAAACCTTATATAAAATGACAAACTACATGTATGGCATAAACTATATATTTAAGGGCGGTGTTGTTTAATCAACCCTGATGGGTGCCGTGTTAATGTAACAGTTTTGTTTTTAAAATGCCCGAAACAGTTACATGGTCAGCAAATGAAGATCCACAAAAAGACAATTTATACATTGTGCCATAATGAAAAAAAAGTATTGGGGGAACGGAAGAAAACAGAGTAGAAAATTACATAACTTGCATTAACAGATATTGGGAAGATCCAATATTCCATTCTGTACCACATGGTAGGTTCGAAACCTTCGCTTAGTATTAATGTTAGGAGAATAAGGTAACAAAGAGATGAATTTCGGCGTGAAATATCATTATATTACCTATGACGAAGGAAAAGAGGAAATCATTTGGACCCGTCCATTTCTCTTACTGATATGTATTAGGGCAGGGTGGGAGATAGAACATGAAATGCCTAGTAACAAATTGTCTTAGTATAGTAATCGAATTGCCCAATAAGGTGGTAATACCTGCTAGAAGATTATTTGGCTTCGTCTAAACTGTGTACACGTGGCTAATCTATTTGATAATTCAAAAATTAAAATATTGGTGGAAACGAAATAATGTACGATATGGAAAAATTAACTTTAAGGTTAGTGAAAACAAATTGACAAATTATTTGATTAAATATCTTGGTAGGAAATCAACTGTTAGAGGGTTTTCTGTGTAATTAGTATTCATAAAGATTATATCATAAGTTGGTCTGCATGTAGTCCTAGGTTAAAACCTACAGAATGGATTTAATATTCACATGTGTGAATACTTGATAGAAATGAAACGAAAAACTAGTCACGTCTGTTATATGTGATTCTTCATTGTCAAATACGTTTCTGGGTAACCGAGGCAAGTGAACCCTGTGCTTTAAAAAATTGAATTAAATGCTTTAAACACCCTCAGAAAATGAGTCCGACGCTGAAACATTTAAAGTATTTGCAGATCTGTCAGAATTTCGAAATAAATAAATTATAGTTTCGATTGTCTGTCGGAGATTTAATTGGAACACTATCATTCATGTATTGAATATTTACTTGTGAACCAGTTAACATTATATTTAATAAGATATTATATGGAAAGTTGGGATTTAAATTAAAAGAAAAAATACAGAAGTTACCATTTATGCAAGTTGCTAAAATGCAAAAAAAAAATCCCAACGGGTGCTCGCTTTATTGTAGCCTCTAGCG
>OY735237.1:6512296-6529796 GCA_963457665.1 Thysanoteuthis rhombus
ATATGTGTGTTCCAGAGTTTTTAGTCATGGTTTTCATGGTATAAATATGAGTAGAAGAAGTCCATATCATAAGAGTTCTAGAATGTACCGTTTTCATTCTTTTTTAGGAAGCGTCTTTTAAGGAAATTTTTGTGTCCTCTTGAATGTTTGGGATGTGTTTGTTTGGAGGTTTTAGTACAATGTCAGGTAGACTGTTGATACTACTGGTTAAATATTATGGTCCTACTTTAATTGAGCATATCCCAAACAATGATTTTCTATAGGCTATTATGATTTCTTCACTATTGTGAACTTTTGAAAATTCACAAAATTGGCTTACTTTTACTCAAATTCTTTCACGTATTTGTGTTTTTTTGCACATCTTGGTCATTTTTTATGTTTTTTTATGTGTCTGTTGTACAGAATCTGATTTTTTTGCTAGGTTTGTAGTTTAATTGCTGGTAGCAGTTGACATCCATGAGAATGTTTCTTGTGATTGATTTGTGGTGGGCTTAGTCCATTACAACAACTGCCCCTCGCTTATTTGCTTCTTTGATAATTATCAAGTCAACTACAGATAAAGTTTCAATCGCATTCCTTTGGTTTGAGTCAATGTTAGTTTCGATGTGTGATGTTGGTGTCATGTCGAGTGGAAGAGATTCTACATTTTTAGCTAAATTGTCTGAAGCTATGTTCCTCTTTGTAGGTGGAGAGAAGAGTTTCCTACGTTTTACCACAATACAAGAAGGAAATGCCATCTTCAACTGATGAGAACAATGCCGTTTTCAACTGACAGGTTAGTCATTTAAACTTTATTTGCAAAGCTCATAAGACACTTCAATGAATAACATCTCATTAAAAATCAAACATGGACATAACAAATAATAACACAAATCAACTCCCCGATTAAAGCACTAATAACCTTCAAGTTTCAACATCAGTTCAGAACACACTCAAATTTATTATCACACAAAATAGCCAAAATAATGAAAACAGTGTCAAACTTCAAGCCTCCAATATTAAACACAAGAATCCATCCATGGAACAACTCACTTAAATATAGAAAACATCATTACTGGCAATATGTCAGAAACGAAAATATGGCTGTATTATTTGAATGTTTAAAAAATTCAGACAAAACTATATTTCCGAGCAAATTCCATATAAGGATTTACAGTGGAGAACCAGAGGATCAGCCGAAAAAATGTGAATAACAAGTAATATATAAATTCAGAATAGAAATTGACTTCATGAAATCGAAATTGGAAAACTATATTTCGAATTCTTTAAAGGCAGACAAGGATATGTGAACCAAGTTTTCAGCTAAATGTATTAAAACTGAATGAGAATTCTTAGAAAAAAATTCAGTCCTCATTTTTGCCAATAGAACAAAAAACCATAGAACAGAATCATCAAACAGAAAAAAAAGGAATTGTGTTAAAATGGTGGATTCACTGAAAATTTCTACTGACAAACATATCTGAATAACCCACTTGTACATATATTGAAAGTAATCAACATGGATGCCTTATTTACTTAGCCACCTTAAAGGACAATTCAATCAACATAATTATCTCAAACATGAGGGAACAGACCAAATCCAATTTAATGAAATAACCCACCAAGGCCACATAAAAGGGAACCTTAACATTTGGAAGTAGATTTAAGTGAGAAATAAATAATCTCAGTGAGGAAACATACCACAAAAAGTCCTGATAGACCAATCACATACTGATAATGAAAACACCTAGACCATACCCCCGTTTTGTAATTTTTAACCACCAACTGACATACATTCCCATTGGATAAAACAAAAAATTTGGCAAGCAATAGCCAACCATAAAACAAAAACAAATATAGATAGCATATAAACAGAAAAAGAAGATCCTCTCACTGAGAAAAATGGACCCCAACCCCTAAAAAACCCATCGAAAGAGGAATCTGAAATAAACCAAATCATTTGCCTGAAGAAACTCAAACAGGGCAGAAACAAACAGAAACATAAATCTTTACTCCATTATATTGAAGCTCTACTCTAAATCAAGTTAATGTTGAATGTATGGAGCACTTCATGAAATAAACCGTCACACATTGGATATTGTATTATATTTTATTATATCATATAGCATTTTTGATTTGTATTGTGGTAAGTAAATAAATATATATATATAAGAGCAAAAATAAAATATACAACAAACGTGTGCATGTATGAATTTAATTAGTGCTTTTTTGTTCAAAAAAGTGTTCAATGCCCTTTGTTATATGAGTAAAGATTTTTGTCTCCAACAGATTGTACATTCTGTTTCATTGAACATTTAAAAATTTGAAAATAATTTCCAACTGAGACAGAATGAGAAAAAAAATGTTAATTATCTATCTATCTATCTCTCTCTCTCTCTCTCTCTCTCTCTCTCTCTATATATATATATATATATATATATATATATATACTTCATCCCACATTTTCCACATAATCTCATATTTTATTCCATCTACTCTGTATTTTCTCATTTAATTCAATACTTTTCAGTTTCTCATACTTCAAACCATGCCATATGTCATACTTTGTCTTATCATCTCTGCAGTATCTCATATACAGTGTTACAGAAGTAGAGAACAAACTATTTGTATCATAAATCAAAGAATTACTTTAAAAACAAGGCCCGTTTAATCAATATTAATTATCTGAAGATAATTCCAAGTCACAAAATTTAAATAAAGAGCAACAAGTTACCCACCTGATTTGAAACAAATCAGTTTTCAGAATTTCTGGTTTTCTAGAAACTGAACAAATGGCCTGGTACTGCATAGTTTATATATATATATATGTATATATATATATATATATATATATATATATATATATATATATATATATAGTTAGAGAGTGAGGGTAGTGGATTTTTACATCCCCACAGTAGGATTGAATGAAAAGCAGACACAAATAACTGAATTTTTCTTTATTGACAGCATTTTCACAGAAAGTCTGACCATGATAAATTAAGTAAAACTACTGAAGTGAATTCTTGCTGTGGTGTTAGTTACATTGTTAATGAAATAACAAAAAAATTCTTGAAAAGAGAAAAGTATGAAAGAAACTTTTTGAAAATTAAAAAAAACAAAACAGAAAAACAATGTGCAAATAAGACAAAAATTCATTTTTTTCTGTGTGAGCACAGATCCAAAATATTCATATCATTGTTTGGATTTAAAAATCCAATTCTGTTGCATTTTTTTCAAGTACAAGTAATACTTTCCAGGGATGCTTATCATTTGTTTCTATCAAAAGTCATGATATGTAACATGAGAATAATAATAGAAAACCTCTTTCTTTTGAAATCTGAAAATGTGTTCAAAACATTAGAATATTTCAATGAGTTTTTCAGACAATCATTCTTCTTTAAATTTTTGTTGTTTACGAGTATTATCCATGTATAAAATTGCCTGAAAAACTCTTTGAGTGTTAAAAACTGTTCTCAAAATCATAGACAATCATCAAAGTATTTGTTCTCTGATAAATCCATTAGAAGTCATTTCATTTCCACATATTTTCAGTTGTCCATTGTTTGCAGGTAAATATCTAGCACCAGTCTATGGAACTGTTGATAGGAGATCCAAAGTAGTATTACAGCAATAACCAGGTGCCTCTGAGAGGAATTTTATCAGGGGGCACAAGATTTTTTCAGGTCCCTTTCTTTCTCCATTGAGCATCCTGTTTTCATCCACTTCAATGTATACAAACATTTTCTGGACCCCTGAGCCAAGGTACAATGTAACCCTGGCACCTCTGCTCTCAGGCCCTGACTGAAACCAAATTTTTTTCTTTTAGGTCATCAACCATTTTTTAAAAATAGAGAATTTAAAAAAAGAACAAAAATCAATTGAACTAGAAAATTTCACATTGATAAATACAAAATGATAAGGAGAAACCTCAAGTATCTGAATATCAATTTTTTGAATTTCGAACTATCCAAATAAGATTTCAAGGTCCCGTAATTGTGTTCAGTATGGCTTCATTTTTATGACTGGATCAGTTATCCGAACAACATACTCCCTACCTGTCTTATTCAGATAGTCGAGTTTTCTCTGTACATATTATTTTATGACTCATAAAATCCATCTTTTCCGATGAAATTAAACAAAATTTGTGAGAAATAAGTTGAAGGTTAGTGATTGGATTCCTGTTTTTTTTGTTTTTTTTTCAAATCCAATTCTTCATTATTGAAACTCATTGAGAAACATTTTTCATAAGAAAAATAATTTTAGGAGAGCTTCAAAGACAGTATACTCATCCTGTTATGAAACTGATTGTAGTTTAATTTTATCCAAAATTTTCAATAGTTCAACCATGAGCATTAGGACCTGCCCTAGGTACCTATAACACAGGCAGTTGCTGGGGGGGGGGCTTATCATGTATTTGAGATGCTAGAAATACAAATGGAAAAATGAAGAAAATTAAACAGATTAAAAACAGTCAAAATAAGTAAAATTTCTTAGTGTGAATTCTGATTTTTTTAGGAATATAAAATATAACTGAAGAGTGCAAGGGAATTAATTCTGATTGAAATTCACTCCCTTTGAATTTAAAAACAAACTAGGATGAATTTAAAAGTTAAAAGGCACCTCAGCTCAGTTTGCCCTGGGTGCCAGGGACTCTGGTGCCAGCCCTGATAATCAGATCAAACAGTTACCTTCATTTATCCTTACTTGAATATTTTGCTTATGACCACTTCTTTTCTTTTCAACCATTGGAATAATCAACATTCTTCAAATATCCCATTTCTATATTGGATAAAATTTCTTTGAATTATACAATGATTGACCAGCCTGTTCTCTAACCTTCTTCAGGTAGAGGTGGAATAAAATGAATAATATTATTTGTGCAGTCTTAATTTTTTTTTGGGGGGTGGATAACATTTCAACTGAAATGTTCTAGAACAAGATAACAATAATGAAACCACAATAAATTAACAATACAAGTTGAACCTCTTTAATCCGGCAAGCGAGGGATCTGGCCATTACTGGACTATAGAAATTGATTTTTAAGATCTATTCTTTTCAATCTCTTTTTGTTTCTTTGAATCATACACGGTAGATGTACTAACACAGATTCTTTACAGAAGTTTCTATGTCATATTTTCAGAGTAATTCCCTTTTTTCAGACATAATGTTTTATGCTAACGCTTCAAAGAACTGACATCATCTTCTGAACCTTTTGGTCTCTTGAATACAACTGAATACATGAAATTAACAAGATTATGTCACCAGAACACTTGGCTGCAATGTAAACAAAGTTTGGTGCATTAGTGCTTCTTACAGGGTCGTCCAATTGGCAGATTTACAAACTAATGTTGGCAGATTCAAAACGTGCCAGACCACAGAATGCTGATTTAAAGAGGTTCAATCTGTAATAATAAAAATCATATCCCATCAACAATATACCAAGCGAACAAAAACAAGAAAAAAATATCAACTTTGAAGAAGAAAAAGTTATCTGAATACTTTTCAGTAATTTTTTTCAACATCTTTAGATATCCCATTATTTTGACAATACAGAATCTTTGTGGTTCTCAAGCTGTGCCATGGCACATTAACGTGCCACAACCTCTTTCCAGGTGTGCCACTTGAATTTTTTCAAATAAGCAAAACATGTATCTCAAGCATGGAACATCTCAAATACGGGTATTATGTCTGTCCTGCTTCCACCACAGAGTTACAAATCAAGTGATTGTATCACTGTATTGTGTGAGATCTCAATCTTTTTAGTGACAAATGAAAGGAAAAAGTGGTGATGACTCAGCATATCAGCATGCTGATATAAAAAGTTTTGTTTATTAACCACTGAAATCTTTTCGCCTAATTCATTTCATTTTTATACTATGTCAACTTGGAGTAAACTCCTTCACTATTAGCTCAAAGTTCACTGCTACGTGAAAGTACGATGTTAATCAAATAGTAAACATGTATTCATATTTTGATGGAGTAAAGAGATGGTGTGTTGCACAAATCAACTATATTTCTTAGTGTGCCATCATACAACAAAGTTTGAGAACCACCGCTATAATGTGAAAGAGAGAAAAAAATATTTTATTTCCTAATTAAATCATTTGGCACAAAAGCTTGGATAGATAACAATAATTGTAATATTAAGAATGATTCTTAACTGCAGTCAAAAACAGGTCTGGTTAGTCACTCAATAGAAAGCGTCAGGTGACCCACTTTTTTAGGTAGTATGCCATGTTGGGGGTAATCAAAAAATTGGGAAAAAAGGATGATTTGTTAGGTGGTGATCATTGAGAAAGTCTGAATTTTGATAAATCAAGCATGAATATTGCCGCATACAAACAAATGGATCGATTTAGCATAAACTTACATCACAAATTTAACACTCTCCCCCCAAAAAAAACCTATTTGGGAGGAATTTTCAAAAAACAAGAATATCATTTCTAGACATAATGAGAAGTAATTTTTCTTCATTTTCAGCCCTCTAGCTCCATTATGGCAGCCTGAGCATATGATACATTCATAAAACAGAACATTAGAAATGACCTTCAGCTTGAAGTGGTGCAATGTGGACTTGCTAGTCGAGTAAAAAGTCTTAACAGTAAATTTTATTTGTATAACACAATTAAAATAGCCATGTGTCACTTAACGTCCTTCTGGACAATGTCTGTACGTATATATGTCTGTGGTTCCATAAGGTTATAATGGAGTTAAAAAAAAATCCCAACCCAAGAATGGGATAAAGCAGACGTAACCAGATATATTGGCAAACACCATACATGATTCTCATGCCTTTTGTACTGTAAACAAAACAATTGTGCTGCCAGGCTTATAATGTTACAGTACATACTAATACTCATTGGTAGTAGTAGTAGTTATAATACCATTTTTGTTTTTTTAGATTTGTAGATGAAAGACAATGACTAAAACTAAATAGCAAAAAAAAATAGCATAGAATACAATGAAAAGAAAAAGATGATAGAAAACTACGGATGAAACCTCTACCAAATCATAGCGAAATCAAGTGTTGTGAAAGAAGAGGTATGGGATACAAGTTCAAGTTTTGTCCACAGCTACATTTTCCGTCCAATTTTCCACAGTTTAATTGCTGAAGAATGGATTAAATGAGAAAATAAATCACGATCAAAAGCAAAAAACAGAGATAAAAAAAAAACTATGTATATACTGGAATATAAGCTGGACATTTAATTCAAACAAAGCTATGCAAGTACTACTCTGTATCCAGTAAGCTGGAATTATGACTAGGAAGCCATCTACCCAAGCTCAATATAAATAGTCATATGGTTTGGGTGAATTGCAGTGAGCAGTAGTTCTCAAAAAAACCTTGAAAATCATTCATCTTATACTATGGTAGATACAGTATTTATAAA
This sequence comes from Thysanoteuthis rhombus, assembly GCA_963457665.1. Lineage (NCBI taxonomy): Eukaryota > Metazoa > Mollusca > Cephalopoda > Oegopsida > Thysanoteuthidae > Thysanoteuthis > Thysanoteuthis major. The sequence goes on from OY735237.1 coordinate 6,519,670, forward strand.
GATGAAATTACTTCATGTCACATAAATTTTAATGAGCAGGTGGGTTTCACTAATCTTCCCTTTTTCAATCATATTCAGCCTATCCTGACCCCCAAAAGTATGTTTTTCAATAACTTATCCTGTTATACTGTTTGCCCAGTCAGAGGTCAAAAGAGAAGCTTTAAAGATCAGCTGAAAACCAATCTTGAACAGTCTGATATCCTAGAAAGGCTGACAACTGACTGCCCAGCCTGAAGTTCCCTAGTTTACCAAACGGGCATGATTTTTGAGTTGGCGCACAACAGCCAGAAACCAATGCCTTGCCTGCAGTCAGAGGATAGCTCTAGGCCTCCAGCTCCTGGGGATGGTACCACTACCCAACCTGATGCAAGCCTTGTGAATTCAAGTTTGGCTCAAAAAGCCACTCGTAAAGTCATAGATGCCTAAAACAAAACCCAACCAAATAATAAAAACCCAATGAAAAACTGAAGACAAATGAATCACAAGATATTGATTGACTGCCCAAAGCAAGAAAAGCATATAAAGACATGTAATTACTTTCTACAATAAATGTTTTGCTGCATGAAAATCAACTGCTGAGACCAATGGTTACAGAATCTAAATTATAATTCTATATTTCATTTTTCTTACTCAGTAATTGATCACAGTTGATGGAAAAAATAATTGCAATAGTTTTTAAAAAAAAACTGATTTCTGTTTGGACTAATATCTTTCAATTGAAAACATTGATCAAATTTTCTGCTGCATGTTTAGTATTCCAGATCCAAAATATACTTTTATAAATGAAGTTTTCTTAATCTTATGGTAGAACTGTAAATGTGTTTGAAAATGTTTTTGTGCATGCAATTTAGTTGTCTTAGTTTGTAAAATCGATCAAATCATTTTCCCGTGAAAAAGTTCATCAATTTAATTTGACTGCTGGATTCATAATTCTTCTCGAGAATTACAGGAAGCTTAACCAGAGAAGGGTAGCAACCAAAGGGAACTAACTGTGACCCCCCCATGCAAGTGATCGGAGAATTACTTCCCTTTACTAATGAATCGATCGCAGGGAACTTACTGATACTTTCTTCTGCAAGTGATGAGGAGTAAATAGGTTTACTTCCCTTGGCTAATTGAGATAGACTTCATCAAATGAAAGTAGCTCGAAAATTAGACCCGAGATACACTTGTTCTTTTCTTGCGTGAAGTTTTAGCAAAGGCAGAGTAGCCAACTTTAATTTCAGTCGGAAAACATTGTAAAACATCTACATTCTCTAGATATAAAACTTGAGTTAAGGAAATATATAACATATCATTAATAAATTAAATGTGATTTTGATCTTCAACATTGATTTATCAAAATATTACTTTTTATTTCAATAAATTGAACAAAAATAATATGAGACATAGTCTTAGCCTCTGGAGCCAAACCATATATATTTATATATATATATTTCCATAAGAAAACTTGACCAAAAAGTTTATTAGTCAAACTTAGTCCATTTTTTCTATTCACATCAATGAATAACTGCTGTATTGATATTGTGTAAATATGATGTGCAAAAAATTTAGTTTATACTAAATAAGGCAAGTGATTTGTTGCTAATATATATTGCCACATTATTCTTTTCTGGTGTGAGAAGTAAGATTAAATAAGGAGTTTAATAACAGCAAGTATATTTCTATTTTGTGCGGAGCTATGGATATTCATTCTGTGTGAAGCTCCAGAGATTCCTATCATTTCTTGAAGTGGTTGCAATTTCTCAGGTCAGTACAGTAAGAAAACGTACCTCTAGTCATAAAGAGCTTGTGCTATGGCTAGGCTCTATAACTGATTTTTATTAAAAATCATCAAAATGGGTATTTCTGGCAACCAAAAGCATCTTAATTGGCAAAATTCAAAAACGTTAACTTGGCAACATCTGAATTGGCAATAATCAATGTAACTAACATTCCAGTATGTCAGTGACAGCATTTGATGCTAGCACATCTAAAAATCTGTTATAGACGATCTTTCTTTTCTTTGACAAGCTTTACAGAATGGAAGACATTGTAAGAATATTTGGCACAAGGTATTTTGAAAAGAAAATTATTTCTTCCAAATCCAACAATGAATTGACATTTACAAACATTCTTTATATTCATTATTATCATTTTTGACCTTTTATTTACCTTCATTTTAATTTCTTAGTTTTTTTCATCACATTTCAACACAGGCTTTTAGTCTATGGCAGTTAGTAAACAGTGTAGATACTACCACAACGGAAACCAAAACCAATATGGCACAGAGATATCTGTGGTAGATAGTAGGTTTAAAGGTTGGATTTAGATTTCTGCCAACCAGTGAAGATCTTGTGGTTGAATTGGTAAAGCAGCAGTAGAGTTAAACCTGGCTTCCCTCCAGCAAGAGGGACAAGGGTCTAAATCTCCAGGAGAGCTTATTCCTTACTTCTGATCCATGTTGTTTACTCAGTGCTATAGATTGTCGGCTGGAGTCATAATAGAAAACAATTTTTAAGAATTAAGATGATGAGGATAAATAGTAGTCAAAAGTTGATAATAATGGTTTACAATACTTCAATTTATAAAAAATAAATGATATTATATCATGTGATTGTCCTTATTGGAAAAAAAAAACAAACAAATGGATTTCACCAAAGAAAAGTTGCCGCCAATGCTAAAAGGATTAAATCTGAACCTTTTTGGCTGAATGTCTCAGCAGCTAGAAATTTAATTTGACATCCCACCAACTATAATAAAACATATTTGAAAGATGCTCAAAAGGTATAATATAATGTTAAATTTACCCAAATTTAGAGTTTTGAATCAAAGAGAATTAATCAGTAATTAATAGTATTGATTCATAAATCAAGCCTTAACACAATTCAGTTTTGAGTCATGGAACTTTTTCTGCTCTTCACACTCTAATTTTCAGTTAAGCAGAGATTTTGAACTAATTTGGCACAATGAAAATAACTGCTGACAGATAGAAGTAACAATCATTTTTCACAATACCAATCCAAAAAGGAAAACATTTTGTGCATCACTTGAAAAACTAAATCAATAAACCTTTAGAATAATGCTGCCTAAAGTAACACAGAAATTAAAAAAGAAATTCATAAAAAAAGTTTTATTGATATAAAATTTATCAGATTAATCATAGGTTTAATAAAAGGAAAACACATGCTACTCAAATCATTCTTTTTGTATTCAGTTAGTTTATTTCAAAAAAATTTGAGTACTTTTATAATGTTAAACATTGCCTGAAGCAGTTCCTGTTTAGATGAACATTTGTATTCTCGATTATCAATGTACATTTTATACATGTTTCTACACACAAACATATTGACAGTAAACTCCCATTCTAACAGCACTACCTAATGACACAAATATTGTAACAGCTCATTCGTTTTTATATTCTCGCAAGACTTTTGCCAAAAATTATACCTCATTCTTGGCAAATTAAAAAGTAATCAATTTGCTTGCAGTATTTCTTAACTCTTAAATACATATAATTTTTGAAGGAAAATAAAACCTGATAGAGTTATCCACCTCCGACCTTTCCATGAATCTTGAAAAAAAATTTTCTATTCGATTCACCGAAGAGTTCAAATATTTTTGATACAATTGAAGAGTTCCACACTCACTGCAAGTGGTCCATAAATTCAAAAGGTGATTAGCCATATTTTTTTAATTTGCTTGGAAAAAGGTATAGTTTTCAACAATAGCACAGGAAGTTTTCAGAGTATCATGTTGAAAACTAGAATTAATAAACCCTTAGAAATATTCTGCCCAAAATAACACAGAAATTTGAAAAGAAATTCAAAAGAAAAGTCATATCTATAAATAACAGTGATAGTGTGATAAAAAGTCTTTTTTGTCTGTACTTTTTGGTTTCTCATTATAAATACACCTTGTATAAAATTCACCTTTTATAACAGCACTCACTCGGGGTGCAGTAATAATGGGAGTCTACAGTAGATTGTTGTATGTGTCTTCACATGTAGATTTGGGTGAAGGATAAGACCTAATTTTATCTGAAAAACAGAAATTCAAACTTTAATGAAATCAAGAAAAATAAAAATGTTAGTTCAAATAAATGATTATTTAATCTCATAAATATGCAACTATATAAGAAAAAATGAAATTTCCAAGTATTTGGTAAATCTTGCTTAAAGTATCATAGATTTCAGGTATTTACCTAGATTTTTCACATTGCAGTTTATAAAGCTGAAAAATAAGTTGTAATAAATTTAAGAAAAACAACACAAAAAGTTGAATCATTATTTATCCAATCCATGTATGTACATTGTACAAATATGTCCTTTTATAATATCAGTAGAATTTTAGTATGTATTTTCAACTGTCTCTTTCAGCTATGCCTCTGGGTAATATTATTGTCTAGCCTCACATCTGAACTTTTTACTATGAAATAAAGGTAATATAGCTATAAGACATTCCACAGGTGCATGTTTCAAAAGGTAAATAGTCTGTTCGTCATACGAAACATTGTCCGCTTGGATAGTGTAATGGTTAGCACATCTGCCTTACATACAGAAGGTCCTAGGTTTGATTCCCAGTACGAGCAAAGAGTGTGGAAAACTCTTCGTTAGGACAAATTTCCCTGTGCACTCAACAGCTAATTCACTCGAATCTGTGTGATTAGTATGGAGGTATCCCTTCGGTGGACCAATATCCTACCAGGAGGGTTGTCATAGAAACTTGTAGGTATAAAGTCCTGGTCTTGACCAGACTTGAGACATACAAGGATCACTCAACTGATGCATGCAACAGGAACTGGGACCTCGTCACTAGCCATCATACTCCATCAGGGCTTGTCTCGTAAGGGATGTCACACTTTACCTTATACAAAACAACAGCCTCAAATTATTTCAGTTACCTCTTTTAGGGTTATGAAGTTAGACATTTAGATCAATTTACAAGATAATTTATATCTATAATTTTAGATAAAAGATCTATAACTTAGTTTTTTTTTTTCATTTGTTTTATTTAGATTTCTTGAGAACTGCCAATCCAAAAAGCTCCAAACTTGACACTGCACTGTCTTGTGTGCTGCCTGATATATTTGGTACAATGTCTTGTTATCAAGTAATCATGGTGTATAGGATTTCTTGAAAGCTGCTCACCCAAACCACTTCAGACTTGACACAGCAATGTCTTGAGTGCTGACTAATTTATATGGGGAATATCAGCTTTGTACAATGGCTAGTTGTTGAGTAATCTTGGTGCATACACACCCACTGACAAAGATTTCTTCAATATGTATATAGACAATGAAGGCTACTTTTTAGAACTATCATAGAAATGCTAGTGGCTGCCATTGCTTTTTTTCCCCCTATCTTGAAGCATTAGAGTAGTAATAAATTAGATATTTTAAACTACATACTTGTTTATAAAGCTACTGGAGATTCTCTCACTTTATGATTAGTAGAGCACAAAAGAAATTGTTTTGACCGCTAGAAATGTGTAGTTCAGACACAAGGCAAAACAGTAGTATTACGAAGATTTGATATTGAAATCTCCTCCCAAAATACAAATAGCAACTTGAATTAACTGAATTAATTTTTGTGTTTGTGGGTGGTTATGTAAATAGATGGCAAGGTTTGGCAGAGGAAATAAGTCTGTTTTAGTCAAGCAAAAACTTTTTCAAATCAGTTGCTTTACTATAATATATATTTAAAAATATTGTTCATTGTTGAAAACAAGGGAGAAAACTATAAAGAGAAGAAGGAAACCACTTTCAAAAAGGCAGATAGATGGAATCGTATTATATCTGGTCAATAATATCTTTCTGGTGATATTGATACAGCTTCCATAAAACCAAGTATTTAAAAAAAAAAAATGAGAGTGGAGCTCTTCTGTAGAGGAAACAAATTTAGTTAAATCTATTATGTCAGATAGAATGAAAAATAAATTTCAAATATTAACTCGAGTTGAGTAGAGGGTAATTTTGATCAGTACTTATTCCTTTGTTCTTAACATCTAATTTTTTCATATGAAATTAAGAGTTAATTGCGTATTCAAGTTGATATGGAAAATTTTGAAAATGAGCCCGAAGGTCAACTTCAGTGAGATTTAACTTGTAATTTAGAAACTTAATCACTCAGCTACACTGACAGAAAGGCTATGTTTCTGAATTCCATAGCTTAATAATGGCTTTTTGAAACAATTTCCAGTTTGACCAATTAAATCTAAACTTCCATGGCTGAATGGTTTACAAAAAATAATAAATTGTGAAGTAAATGAGAATTTGAATAGCAAAAAAGGTAATTGGATTAGTCAAAATAAAATAAAATAAAGGATATAGTTTGTTACCCATGTTTTTGACAGACATTAAATCTAGAAAGAGTCATCTCAAAGAATTAATAGAATAGATTCTGACAAAAAGAAAAATGGCAAAAAAATCTTTTACAGTACCAAACCATTTATCTAGCTTCCAGAAAAATGGAATTATCAGAAAACTATTTTTATTTTTTTTGCAGTTGAATTGTCTTCAGGTGAAGATTAGTGGATTATAATTGATTTTAAGACCCAGTTTTTTAAGTGGATTAATTTGTATATGTTAGAAACAATTTTATACTTTACTTTTTTTTGTATATTCATATTCTAAATTTCAAGAATTTCACCTGAATCAATAAAGATCAAACATACCTTGCTTTAAGTGTTTATTAATTTGTATCTGTTGAATACGATTTCTCTCTTTACTTTCCATTGATCAGTTCATATTTCAGGCATATATTGAGCATTGGTCCAGAAATCCCAGAATCAAAGCTTGCTGGATAAATGGTCAAATACTGTACAAAAAGTTGTATAACAGAATAGGTGAAAAAAAATCCCAACGAAAGAAAAATGATATATATCCAAAAAAGGAAACTTTTTAAACAATATTGGAATCAATCTTAAATTTCATCATTCATTTTGTCTTTAAAAAATAAGACTTCTAAAATTGCATCATTTTTCCTACGGACATTTCAAACCTTCAAAATTTATTTCATCCAAACAATGTTTTAACACAATGTGTAATCTTACAAATCAAGATCTGAAAATACTGTTCTAAAGAAAATGTATTTTAATATTGAAAATTTGAGTTGAAAAATTTGTACAGAAACTTGCAATGCATACACCTGTGTGCAGAAGAGGCAGACCTTTAGCTATTTTTTTCGAAGGTGCAGAGTGTTTTCTTTCTTTGCTGTAGGCATGCGACATGTATCATGTGTGCATATTACAAATAAGTTACGTTGTAAAAGCTGTATGTCAGTGGCATATGATATGATGCTTTGTATCTTCAGAGTGCTTTCTGCTATGGATGCACAAAAGCGCAAAAATATCTAAGTGTCTACAAAAAGCAATGGACAGTAAAAGCCTTTTTTGGTACGATATAGGGAAAGTGGTCCTGATCGTAAATTGTAAAATTTCACACCCTTGCTCATTTGATGTTACAAATGGCAAACAAATATAAAGAAATACGATGATTAATGAGAGAAAAAGAAAATTTGGATTGGACACTATTATCCACTGATGATAGTGTCTAATCCAAATTCTGTTTTCCATTAATTCTCCGATTTCTACAATCGGGACCAGCATGGGCATCCGCTGCCACTTTTCCAGGGGGTGGGGGACAAAAGGATATATTTCCGGAGGAGGCGAATGGGGACATAAGGATAAATTCGGCAAAGGCTTACTCTTTATTTCTATTTGCGCTATTATTAGGGTGATCAGGTCAAAATTTTCCATGGGTTGTAGGACCCCAATTAATGCATTTTCTGAAAGAGCACGGACCGAGGATCAGAATAGTTTTTTTTTTTTTTCTTAATAGCCCAAAGGAATCAAAAGTTATACAAAAACAAAGTTTCGAAATTAGGAAGTAATTTTAGAATTTTAATTCTGTTGTTTGTTTCCGGGAAAGGGATGTAAAAATAGCACAAGGAGTAGCTGTTGATATGGCAGTTAATGTCCATGCAATGTGTACGCAATATGCCTAGCTATGTCAACAGACACTACTGCCAAACCAAAATGTAAAAATTATACGGAAAAAAAAGGTTTGAATTGCTTTTGGTCAAATAAGAGTCAAGGAATCCAAAATTTGCTGCTTCTTTTCCATATAGAAATTAACCATCTGCTTGAAAAATACGAAAGTAGATAAAAACTGTTAACTTTTATTTAAGACTATTTCGAAGAGAAAACTAATTAAATTTGTGGAGTAAACATAATTCTAAAACCAAAAGTCATGCCAAAAAGGCTTCAAGTGTCCATTGCTTCCGAGAGCCGCTAAAATATTTGAACATTTTTGTATATCTGTAGCACTTGATGTCACTGCTATATGTGGCTGTGCTCTTAATACAGGTCTGTCTGTTGTTATACTCACATATTTTTAGGAATTCATTTGGCTCACTACAGTCATTTTAGAAAGACTCTAATTTTATCAAAAATAATGAAAAAAGCAATTTCATTGTATATATCACAGTGAGATTGTGAAACTAGTGATTTCCTGAAATCCCTTGATTCACAATCAGTGTAGTAACAGTTAACAAGCTTGCAATGCTGACCATTGCCATACTGAGTTCAATCCTCGCTGGGTGCCCCACTACCATGGCCTTCTTTCAAACTAAGCTAAACTTTGTAAAGCAGAATATACTTGATATCTACCAAGTTTAGCTTAGTTTGACACAAGGGCACAGTAATGGGACACCAATTATGGATCTAACTCATTGCAGTATTAATGGTCAGCATCACAAGCTTGTTAACCATCACTATTACCATTATCATTAGTGAAACTAGGGATTTCATGAAAATACTGAAATGTTCAGGAATTTCACAAAATCCTTAGTTTTACAATCGTAATATATACACTAAAAAAACATTGACAGTTTAGAAACCTAATGTCAACACATTACTTTCTTTTTTTGTCAAAACTAATAAGCTTTACTTATGAATGTGCCTGATTTATTCAATTTAACAACATTGATACTACCTGTCCCTTAATAATTGTTACATTTATATAGTCATTTATATATGCAAATGTGGCAACTTTTATGGGACAGAGGTAGTGATATTTTTGAGGATGAAGAAAAAAATAAAACCTCAAAACAACATATACGCACACACAATGGCAATAATAACAATGGTTAGCAGCTTTCAAAAGACAATTATTGCTGTCCAGGTGTTATTGCAATATAAGGCGAGGTGAAGAAATGGCACCTAAATTATACTACTTCCATCCCATAATAGTCATTACATTTGCATATAAAAAATTACTGCTAGATGTGACAACTTTTATGGGACAGGTAGAAATCAAAATGAGAAAAAGCATACAAGAAATAAGAACAGACACAAAAATAGAATCGTACAAAAATGGCTGATAGCGTAACTGTGGATATCTTACTGTTTTTTGGGTTTTTTTTCAGTGTTTTCTTTTCTTCAGTGTTGTTCGACCTCTGTCCCATAATAGCAGATACATTTGCATACTTATTATATATTGAATGTAACTATTTTGGGACAGTGGTTTTAATGTTTTCTTCTCTTTTTTACTACCTCTGTCCCATCATAGTAGATGCATTTGCATATACATATCACATACAGAGTGTAACTATTTTGGGACAGGGTTTTTTTAGTGTTTTCTTCTCTTTTCTACTACCTCTGTCCCATAATAGCAGATGCATTTGCATATACATATCAGATACAGAGTGTAACTATTCTGGGACAGAGGTTTTTAGTGTTTTTTCTTTTTTACTATCTCAGTCCCATAATAGCAGATGCATTTACATATATGTCATATACTGAATGCAACTATTTGGGGACAGAAGCTTCTGGTGTTTTCTTTTCTCTTCTTTTCTACTATCTCTATTTGTACTATAATAATAGATGGGTCCAGACATGAGGTGCATAAAGACTAAAAATTATCAGATTTTGGCTTTTTTCTAATGTTTTTGTATGTTATTTAAAAAGCCAACATAAAAAATGTCAAAGTTAGCAAATAAAATTATTATAATTGCACCAAAATAGTTGAATACAGGATAAATCAAAACAACTTGAAATCATCAGGTTCTCAAAAACCATCGCCTAATGCAAAATCATTTTTAGATAAAAGATAAAATATTGAGTCTGGACCCCAGTAATATCATAGT
>OY735237.1:7267296-7302296 GCA_963457665.1 Thysanoteuthis rhombus
CATGAGAAAAAAAATTCTAGAAAGGAATCATCTAAATGAATTAGCAAATAAACGATATAAAATTGCTTCTGGTTTGTTTATGTTTCCATGAAGAGCGCTTTGTTTCTTTTCTGGATTATTTAAAGATAATTTGTTGAAAAATATGAAAATGAAGTTATTCCCAGTCATTCACGCGGTGGGGGGCGGTGGGGGGCAGTGGGGCACGAATACCTTGAACCAGCAAATAACTTTTGCAGATTACCCCAAATCATTCTGGTCCACTAAAACCATAAACGTTTCGACAAATTAACACTTTATCATTCCATAATTGTAGATATACATAATGAATAAATAAATATCGTAAAGCATCCAGTAAAACACAGACTATCAGCTAAAACCATGAATTTCTTAAAATTACTGTACAGTGAATTGGATAAAAAAAATGTCTACAATACCGTACGACTAACCACGTATATGATATACTAAACTTTTTACTTTTTGCTTATACTGTACAGTGTATTTTCTGTGGTACAGTTTTTCCATGGCACACTGCAAAACATCCCCCAAATATTCCCATTAAAGTTATGACAAACTCAAATCATTGAAAACGTGAATGGAAAACCCACGAATGACAATGGATAACTGGAGAACCTTTGCTTGGTAGTTACGCTATTGATTCGGATTGAAAGTTTCGGAGAAAAATCAACAGTTCTTGTTTGAAGTTCGTTAGACAATTTTTTAATCATTGCGGATGCTATAGTTTATACGTTATAGACTATCTGCCTCGGCTGTTTAGGATTCAAGTAAAGAAACTAATGTATTTATTCAATTCTATACACTCAAACCAATCCAATATATACACAAGCTTATTTATAACAGGCCTAATGCAATTCAAGCCCTAAAGATAATCATCTAGTCAATACAATAGTTTATTGATATCGACGAATAACGACAGAGTGTCTATCCATGGCATTAACTTATTCAGTCGTGTTCAATCAATTTTTTGGACAGTGATATATAAAATGTTTTTCATCTCCTAACATGTTGCATTTTTCACAGAGACATTTTGTCTAAAAAGGCGAGTCCAACGACCTTTTTCAGTCGGCATCGTACGCGAGCCAAGTTTCAATCTACCAAGTTTTTAAGCGTGTTGAGCTGATAGATCTGGCGAATCAAGATTCGGGTTAAATTTACTCTCTATCAGTTATTTGTAATAATTGTCTCGCTGTGAAAGTTTTAATATCCGCAGCTTATTTTATAGTCGACAATATTGTTTTATTCAAAGCGAACTCCCAAGTGAGGCTGTTAATTACCAGTAATGTTGAATATAGGTATTATTGGTTGAAATTCATATATCATAGACTGATTTCCGAAGAGAATTGTCACGTCGGTTCTTTTAAATTGTAACGTGTTAAGTAGAATGTAAATATGCGTTCCAGGATTAATTTTTTTTTACAGTTTCTCTCTTTTCTCAAATGTTGATTTGCCCTTAAGGGAGACATATCAGAGTGAGGGGACTGAAGTCAAACGAAAGAACATCATAAGGCCGAAACGTTGTGAAAGAAATAATATGATAGAGGAGATTAGTCTAATTATACCACAAACAGTTCTACTTATATCCATAACAATGTTTAAAGTTTTAGTAAAAACATACCTTTGAAGTAGCTCTCTGCAATGCTAGTCTCATCAGAAGGCTGGAGTAGTTTATTCTCTCTTTCCATACGTGTGTGCGTATACATGTATGTGTGTGAGAGAGAAATGGTGTGTTCGTGAGCGCGTGCGCATGAGTGTGTATGTGTGTTAGTCAATGGTTCCCAAACATGTTTTGTCGCGGCACCCTTGTAGGATATTCACGAAGATCACAGAAGCTATACCTATATTTTACAGACAACCCCCCCCTCGCCTTGATTTTGATGGGACATTGGATAGAAACAAAAAGTGTTTTAGAGAGAGAGAATTTATTCATAAATATTCACGTCGCCTAACTTATTGGAAAATAGTGAATACCATTTTTTTTTCACAAAATAATTTTTCATTAACTTTCATTATAACACACACATCTTGCAGAACCCCACATTTTTCTCCACAGAACCCACCTTAGGAAACACTGATGTAAGAGTCAAACATTGTCAGTTTGAGTTTTCCAGAAATCTTATATGTTGGGACGGAACCTTCTTTAAATTTTGATATAACTGTTCAAGTCCAGTCCAAGATGGAGGTTGGAGTTGAGAATATAATAACCAGAACAATCCTCACCTAATTCATGGGAGTGAAACCCTTCACCGTTCATTTGTCCCGTTATGTTGAACCAAACGGATATATAAAATTAACATTTCTCTACCATTTATTGAGATCAAGTGATTGTTAGTTGGCTCTCTTACCGATTGATCCAATCTCACATATCTACAAAAATTCATGTTACATGTTTTTAAAAATTATTATAGATACAATATAAAAGTGGCAGTAATCATCTTCAGTTGTAATAGTATATGGAGTGACGTCTGACTCTGAAGCAACCAGGCTTGTTTCTCCCCTCTCTCTCTCTCTCTTCATACATACGTGCATGCGTGTGCATGTATGTGTGTGCTCACGCCTGAGCGCTTATTAGTGTTAAACGTAGTAAGCCCGAGTTTATCTGAAATCTAGAGCGTTGCAATTGAAACTTCTTTGAATATGCATGAATCTCGACATAACTAATGTGAATATTCTGTTTGTTGAAGGCAGGCTCGTAAAAAGCTGGTAATGAACTCAAGCAAATGGCAAATGTTGGCCCTATTTCAAACTGCTTATTAATGATTTTTTAATCAGTGCTAAACACACATGATTTATGTTATGCATATATTACAACTACCTAACCTTCTCTTTGTGTTATAACTGAAAACTTGACATTCTAACGCTCGTACGAACTCGCAGAATTATAGTATAGATATATATTGGTGTGCTTCGGGAATTTGTAATTCTTTTTTTGCGTTGTTGACTTCATATTTTGCTGGCAAATTTTGTTGGTGAGGCGTCCCTTGTATATGAGACCTTCATTAGTCAATGCAAAATTATTGCGTCGAGAGAGAGAGCTGTGTGAAACTCGGAGTCATCATGAAGGGATGATTTTTCTGTCTACACTCGCCCATATCTAAGTATGCTCTCTCCGTGATATCGAACACTCTTCACTCATGAATAACTCAAAATCAAGAAAAAGGATAACAATATTAATTTAAGTGTGTGTTCGAGTATATATATATATATATATATATATATATATATATATATATATATATATATATATATATAAAGGTGTTGGTTTACCGTCATTCGCAAACTTTCTCAAGTCACCCCCCAAGAACTCTTCTCAGGCTCCAGGGCTAAAACACGAGCAGATAAACATGAATTCATTTATTATTATAATATCAGTCTGTGGTCCGTTCAAATGTGTCAAGGCTCCTGAAGGTTGAGAACAAATAGTCAGCGTTGATAATAGCCTGTTTAGAATGAACAATATTCGAAGTGGAGTGGAGAAAAATAAATTTTTTTCTGTTTTTGAATTTTTTTCCTGATTAAGATCATATTGTATTATTAACTTTTCAACGTGGATATGAATAAAAGCGTGAAACATGTGTTTTGCTCCTGGGTCGTCAGTGTTATTATAAATTTTCCACCAAAACAGTCAACAAAGGTTTCTCCAGTTTCCAAGATGACCCGACTGGCTGGCTTCGTATCACGCAGGCTGAACTTTTCAACATTTACTCTGTAATATATCTAAAACGCCCCTTAAAAAAAAAAATACCCCTTAAAAAGGTTTTTAGTGGGGGTTCAATTTGCAATGGAAGTTTATGCTGAATCAGACCCTTATTTTGTGTCCACTTTTGTTTTGGAAAATCTAGACATTTTTTTTAGTGATCATCGCCCCACAAAATGCGAGAGAAGTTACATATTCAGTGATCAACAGTTTTAATATTTTTCAATAGTTCAGCATCTTGAGTGACTAGCTAGGCCTGTTTTCTGATTGTTTGTGTGTAAAAAGCATAGAAACTGACAGATATTCCTTTGGAAATTTGCTTTTGTGTCCTGGATAGTGATATCCATATGCAACTGTTTTTCTTACTCTGTGTGGTTAAAACAGCTGAACTTTGTTCGTTGTCTAATGGAAAATAAGTAGATTTCAGATAATAATCGTCCCAGTCGCAAAAGCGAGTTTGAAGGGAATAATAGGAAGATTCTATACTATTTAGGTATAATTAAAGTGTCAGAAAATGACACTTATTTCCCAGGTATAAGAAAAAAACTGAGCAAACATTGCTCAAGCATTTTTTTCTAACGAACGAACATAAATAAATGAATTTTAATTAGATCACAAGACAGCACAGTGTATCAGAGAAAAAAAAAAACTGGAGTAGGAAATTCCATGGAACCAATTAGAGCTAGACTTGCTGCAAGAATTTTAGAAAACCGTTGCACATTACGACTTACAATGTAGATCCCCAGAGATCATAAGTGAAATTGTGACCGACAGAAAATGACATGGCGTGACCAACTAAACAAGTTTAGAAAGTGCTGGCTCCGCAATGTCAATGATAGAGAGATCTCGAATTTCTCAGGGGTGGTCTGAGCCCAACGACAGACGCTAAGAGGATGATGATATGCGATTATCCTTAAAAAAGGTTGGAAAACGGGGTGATCAATAACAAAATAACTCCTATCGCCTTTTGTTGGGCGGTGATCACCACAAAGTTAAAATTTAAAAAAAAATAGAAACAAATGTGAACGCTGCCAGACCAAAAAGGGACTGATATAGCATTAACTTACATTGTAAATTGAATCTCTACTAAAAAATTGTTTCTGTGGGGAATTTTACAACATTCTTAAACATAATACGGAATAAATGCTTAAATTTACGGCCCTCTAACTCTATTTGTGTAGTTGCGCGCATGGCACAGAGATTCATCACTTTCGAAGTAAAAGTATTATCTTTTGATATTCATGTGTATTTTCGTAATTTATGGGCCTTTTTAACCTCTACCACATGCTCGGCAATCGCTTAATCTTGGTCTGCTCTGACTGAATGTCTGTTGTTATTGACACAGCAACTAATATACAATAGTAATGGAACTAGTGCATAATCACTGAATGGGAATTGATAGCTTACAAGCATTCAGCGCACGGGGCCCTTGAAATTATGGGGTCCGTAGCATATGCTATTATTGCTACAAAGCCGATTCGTTGCTGTCTTCATCTCCCAGGCTGAACGTCCATCGTTGTTGGTACAATAACTTATATGATTTAAGATTATTGACGATCCATTTTAATCACTCAACAGCAACAAGTATTTATTTAAACACACTAAAAAGAAAATGACAGCACTTGTTCTTTGTTCTTTGTTAAAATACTGCTACTACTACTGCTACTGTTACGGCTCTTTGGAAATGGTCACTCTCCTAAAGATAATGGGTGACCTAGGATAGATAAATAGATAGATAGATATGAAGAGATATTGATAGATAGATAGATAGATTGATACAAACTGGCAGATAAATAGATATATAGAAAGGAACAGACATAGAGAGATAGAAATATAGATAGAATCAGACTGGCAGATAAATAGATGTATAGAAAGGAGTAGAAACAGATAGAGAGATAGAGAGATAGATAGAATCAGACTGAGATAGATAGAGATAAGTAGATATATATAGACAATAACATACATGAGATCATTGATAGATGGGTAGATATAAACTGGGAATTAAATGGATAAATGGTCTATGAACAGACACGCCGGATATGAATAAATAGTCAAGGACAGAGATAGATATAAACAGCTTGCGAAAGATATATAGCCAGCAGAATCATTTAAAGACTGAAAAATCTTTGCCGGCAGTTTTGGTGGACTGATTCTATTTCAGTAGTTGATAGTCTATATTTAAGAGTTGAAAGCAAGATTAGAAATTAATGCCGGGATGCTTCCCTGTAGGTGGAATGAACATTTCAGACGATATATGTTATATGATTTGGCAAATTCGAAAAACTAATTATCTTCATATATTTATTTCCGATAACATGTATCGCTGACTGGCAGCGTCATCAGATCGGTTTGGAAAATATCATTTGAATTCTATTTCTCTGTCTCTGTTTATATTT
Organism: Thysanoteuthis rhombus; assembly: GCA_963457665.1. Taxonomy (NCBI): domain Eukaryota; kingdom Metazoa; phylum Mollusca; class Cephalopoda; order Oegopsida; family Thysanoteuthidae; genus Thysanoteuthis; species Thysanoteuthis major. The sequence goes on from OY735237.1 coordinate 7,273,405, forward strand.
ACATTTGTGTTAATGTATACTTCGTGGGTCTTATTGTGTTTACATATTAGAAACAGTCAACCAAAACTATTATCAAACGTTTCTTTCAGTTTTCAAGATGGTCTGTCTGCCTAGCTGTCTGACTCAGGGTTACCAATTTAACTATGATTTTTCATTTTTTTTTTTTCTTCGGTTCTAGGAGTCACTCTCAAATTGTAAAAATTAAAAAAAAAAAACAAAAAAAAAAGTAAAAAAAAACATCAGAATCGGCAACACCGGACTTTAAAACATGAAAAAAAAACTATCTAAATATTGTCAACACTGGACTGACTTGCTCTGTGTGTATGTATCACGTGTACTGACGCTATCACTGACGATAGAGGAATGAAGTTTCAAACATGTACTCCTCATGTTTACAATTTTTTTAATTTTCAAAAAATTCTACTCTAAATACATTCTTTGCCATATAAAATTATGCTAAATTGATCCTTCGTTTTTGTTTTCTTTAATCAGTGATTTTTAGTGATCACTGTCCAACAAAAGGCGAAGGAAGTAACTTATCCATTACCACCTTTTGCAATTTCTCATATTGATCGCATCCAACACAACATACGTTGGTTGTATGACGATGTTCATTGGGTGACTAAGCAGACAGGTAAAAAATATATGTTTGAATATACATGTAAATATGTACGTCAGTGTGATCTGATATGTGAAGTATACAAACGTACATGTATGTATGCACACGTATAAAATATGTATGTGTGTGTGCGTCAATGAGTATGTAATTATATTACGTGGGTATCGGTAATGTCACCCCAAAATGATTGAGTTGAGTTTTGGTTAATATATATTTACATGAAAAATGTTTATATCCGGGTATTCATACATTAATGGATATATATATATATATATATATATATATATATATATATATATATATATATATATATATATATATATAAAAGAGAGAGAGAGGGAGAAAGGGAGAGAGAGAGTCTAGAAAGGTTTATAACTTCATATACTAAACATTTAAGAACTTTTCGAAAAAGCTTTTTTGTGTGTCACTTCAGTTACTTGTTTCCCAAAATCTGTTAATGTAATACGTATAATTTTCTTGATAGTTTTTTCTTCTGTTTTACAAATAATTTGTTATTATAGTTCTATGTTTAAATTTTCTTCCTTGGGATTATCACTTGTTTACCATGTAACCGTTTGTGGGATTTTAAAAATAAAACAGTTGTATAAACATGGTACCCCAGCAGTATGTATCCAACGCCATCTCCCTTTCAACAATAATTTTAATATATTGCTTATGTCATACAATTGATTGTTTTTTTATATAGGCTGTCATCATAAAGTATTGTATATGGTTGCTATTTCATACTACAGATTATCTAATATTTTGAAAGACGGATAACTTGTGCCATATATATATATATATATATATATATATATATATATATATATATATATATATATATATATATATATATATATATAAGGGAGCAAGGATTTGCACCACAGACGCGTTTATGTTTCAGCCCCGTTTGGGCTTCTTCAGGCGAATTACATCATATTGTATTGCATTCCTAATTTGTTTATATATATATATATATATATATATATATATATATATATATATATATATATATATATATATATATATATACATATATATGTATATATACATATATATATATACACATATACATATATATACATATACATATATACATATATATATATACATATATATATATACATATACATACATATACATATATATATATATATATATATATATATATATATATATATACCGGCCTCTGGGTCTGAAGTTAAGGTTTCAATCCTGCCTCTTGGTACTGGATGGGACAATGGATAGTCTATGGCCACACTGAAGAGTTGTAATATAACGAAACAGCTATCTGTGGATGACACAATATATATATATTGGATTTTTGCCTTGTTCATGGTACTATTCAAATGTTTATAAACCCTGAACAGAAAATACACACTCGGATGGAAGAGTGACACTGATGTTTACTGAGGAAAAATAGATATATGAACGACTAGTGACTGAACAGCGCCAGTGTGACATAATTAACCAAGATGTTTTTGATTAAAAGGTTAACTTTTTAAAATATAAAGCGTATTGTTCTAGTCGGAAAGATAGAATAAAGGTATATAAAAGCCGTAAAGGAATCATTCATGTAATGAAGAATAATCAGGAATAGCGAAAAATGTCACTTAGTTTCTCAGAATCTTTCAAAAGGCAGTGCAGAATCGTGGGGTTCCGCGGAACACAGGTTGAATACCGCGCTTGCACGTAAATACACAGAGAAATGCGCACTTCTACAGCTATTTGTTACGGTTATCTCGCTATTTTGGAGAACATATGATCGTGTTAATCTATAACACATGGGTGAATATTTACAGTTGGATGTGAATAGTTATTTCTATGTCAATGAACCAGAAAGGACGATTAACAAAAGTGAACGAATGTTTTGCATGCAAAACGCAAGCTTATCAGTTTAGCTCTTTTGGAGCTAGATCAAGCTCTTTTTGAGCTAGATCAAGCTCTTTTTGTAGTGCATTCAGTTCCTGTAAGTCTGCATCTAGTTCATAGCTCTTAATTATCAGACTCCAGTTTAAGTTGGACTTGACTTCGTTTTTTTCTGCTGAAACAAGATCCTGAACATCCTCATCTAATTAAGGGGAGTAAACCTTTCACTGTTTATCCGTCCGATCTCGTTAAGCCAAACCCATTTATGAAATAATCAGTTGTCTAACGAGATTTGAAATCACGACTCCCTTACTAACCGAATCAAGCAGAAAGGTCTCACATGTCTTCTAAAATTTACCCTAGAGATACGCAAGGGTTTATTCAATTCTTGATAGATAAATGTATCGATATTGAAAAATAAAAATGTATTTTTTGTAATTTTTCTGTTTATCATTTATACAATACAAAAGTTGTAGTAATCATCTTCAATCAAAATAGACGCAAGAGAGAATTTTGAACCTGCAGAAGCCAGGCTTGTCAAACTTATGAAATAATCCACGAATATGAGGTGAAAATTATGTATGAAACACCAAGTAATTGAATGATGATTGATTTCAAATTGAAGAGATTTTGTATTTCAGTCATTTTAAGTAAATCTTTTGATAAAATTTCGTTTTTATCCGCAGTTTTCTGGGCGTGTGAGCGATAACATTCGCAGCGTTTTGAAATCCATGACCAATCCGCCTTATATCATTAACAACGCCATAACAAACCGCGCGATATCAAGGAATGCCTTTATTCAACTCTTTTTTAGCTCCCTTTTCCCGCAGATCTTGCTCTAAAATCTATATTCAAGTTGGCAACCCTGACAAAACGATATTGTTTAGACAAGAAACCATGTGCCTTTTTCGTTGGACAGAAACTGTAGCAGGCAGAATTGACTAACGACTGGCAAGTTATCTGATATGAGGAACAAGGTTTTACCCCAAGCAAGCCTACTTCTGGCAACTAGCTCCATCGTATACTTGACATTGTCAAGTTGGATGACTACGCATGATAAGTGCTCAATGAACCATTTCTTTTAAAAAGATTATATTTTTGTTAATTGTAAAGCTACAATGTCCATTTTTTCTATTTTGGAGTATGAACACTTTGCATTATGATTCATTGAATGTTCAAGTATCCACTAAATATATATATATATATATATATATATATATATATATATATATATATATATATATATATATATATATATATATATATATAATCTTACTGGCTGTTGTTACAGGGTTCGACCCTCATCAGGTCTCCTCGTATAGATGGTCTGATATCAACTAATGCTTGGTTATTATATTCATATAATGAACAGTACGCCCTTTTTCGTTTTTCTGTCTGTAAAAATGGACTTCCTTCACTCAGGGGTAACATCATTAATATATATATATGCGTGTGTGTGTGTGTATGAATATATATGTATATATAGTCCTATGCGTAACTCTAGATTGCAATCAATGGTTAGGCTCCACTCTTTGGAGTTCTGGGTAGAATGGAGTGAACCCTCTATCGCCATTACTCCCAGGTCCACTCAACCGAAGTAGTAGTACCTGTCAGGATCCCAATTAACGCTTAAATACATTATATATCAAGAATTTTGTTCCAAATCAACCCATTCTGGTTATTTTCTAAAGCAATGCCCCCCTCAGTTCTTGATCAAACTAAAATGACATCTTACTTATGCCGTCTATTCAAGCCTTGAACCTTGATGCTTATCGTGATTTTTCATGATAAATTGTGTACAGCAGATGTTGGTGTCTTCAGCACGACAGACGCACGCTTGCATATATAAACATACCGTAATTATTCGTGAAAGTGTAATGTAAGCAACCCTAATGATTTGTTATGAAATCTCGAAGAAAACATCTGGTGTATAATGCGCACTGACTTTTTTTAAGGTATGTTTCACTTTTCACCTTATTGGAAACGACTAAAAATATGATTTTATATTATTCACATTGTTCTGAAACATGACATTCATACTGTACTTAGAGCAAACGCACTAATATGCTTAATATCCACATGGATGAAACATTTGAAACAACTCCAGTGCTTGATTAGTGATTAAAACTTTCTGTTGCACATTAGGTTTTTTGAACCATAAATATATATTACTTCTGGTCATGTGGTCCCGAATATGGTCACGCATATCGAAAAAAAAGAGGTAAACTTTAGTTCTCATTTATTAAACGCACCCTGAGCATTAGGTTTAAAGATCTGGAAAAAAGTTCGTTTTATACACGAGTGATCACTGTAATACGATAACCAGAACGGAACTTAATAATCAAAATAATTTAGAAAAAAAAGTATATTATGTAATTCACCAAATGGAAGTCGTTTCCCCTTATTTATTTTTTACTTTACTGACATAAAATGAAAGATTGCATTTATTTTTATCAAAAGAAAAATCCATTCGCACGTGACAATGCATTGATCTTCCCTTCGGAGCCATATCGACCTCGTTGAGAATGACTCGTTCAAATGTACCCTCTTAATGGTGATACATGTGTTTGTATCCCCGCTACTTTCTGCCATTCTTTGTTAAACCCAGCTAGACGTGACTGAAATGCTTTGATACAGAACTATTCCTGCCACATGTCAATGAAATATTTTGGTGAAAAAACTATCCCTGCTACTCATTGATGAAATATTTTAATACAAATTATACCAGTTCTTAAATGTTAATTAAACGTGCAGAAGGGAATGGTACGGAGCTTGTTTATGTTTGAGAACTAGTAAAATTAAAACGTGACAAGGAAAGGCGGGGAAAAGCAGGAGATTCATTTATGTTTGAGAATTAGTAGTATTAAGAGGTATTTAGTAGTATTAAGAAGTATTTAGAAGTATTGAGAAGTATTCAGTGGTATTGAGAAGTATCTAGCAGTATTTCAAGTATTAGGTAGTATTCAGAAGTGTCAGGGAATGGCAACCCACTCTTAATATAGAATGAACACTCGCAGAATAGTTTCAAGTGGTTGCAAAAAAGAGTGGAGTTTCGAGGAGCCTGAGTCACAAGTCAAGTATCAACCTTGTTAAGCTCGTCATCTGTATTCACATATCCTAGCTTATATGTGCCTTGAATGTCGACGATACATATATATATAATCGGTGTATTGGTATGGATTATGATTGATCCGACAAAATGAGAGTGAAATGACTATATCAGAAGGCTTGCAGTACAAATGAATATTTAAAAAAAATTTTTTTGCCCAACTCGGCTTTGTCAAGAAATGAGGATGTTATACGAATACTGGTTTATTCATAAGTAGTCTATGACTCGTGATGGATGGGTTAGTTGTTAATTAAGTGGATGGCTTTGCAGAAATATGCTCTGATGATCTGAGGATTTTTCAAAGGCTTTTCAGTGTGATTTTCAAGCTTGGTAATGCGCAGGGTCAAAGTTTGAGACCATTAGTATGGATCGAACTCACTACGGTTGTAATGGCACATCTTGCCAAACAGGCCTACAAAACAGGGCTCATTATCATATGAGTATATTTCAACCAATTTCATTCTTGTGAAACAGTAGTTCTACCCCTTGGGGGCACTAGAAGGCTTGAGACAGTGGGCTGGAAGATAAAGAGGGGCAGATGGCGTTGAAAAACAGGTGTAGATGAAGGAATTAAGTGCAAAGAATATAAATCGATACCTCCTACGCATGAGGTCGTGTCAGGTCCACCTTTTACATCAACTGTACGAAATAGTCGACCAAAACTGCTGTCAAGACTGTCGAAACAGGTTTCTTCAGTTTTCAAGTTGGTTCAGCTCGCTATGTATTTTATTATTCATCATCTGCACAGGCCACACCAATAGAGTTAGAGAGCTGAAAGTTTAAAAATTTACTCGTTATATGTAAAAATGCCCCGCGGTAGGTTTTCTAGTGGGAGTTCGATTTGCAATGTGAGTTTATGCTAAACTGACCCCATAGTTTGAGTCCGTCAACAATCAGGCTTATTTCATGAAAATTCAATTTTTTCAGCAATCACTGCCCAATAAAAGGCTACAGAAGTAACTCATGCGTTGATCACCTTTTTTTCCAATTTTTTTACTAAATCACCCTCAATCTGGCATGCTGCCAAGAGGCAGTTTCTATTGAGCGATCAATCACACGTTCCTTATATCAATGAATAGAGTAATTTTAGATACTTTTTTCCACATAATTATAATCATGGTTATGAAATAAATGCTTAGATTGGAAAAAAAATCTAATTTTCAATGTGTCATTCTCTACCAACTTTACAGGGGTTTGTTGATGAAATATATGCTCTGAAACTGTGGTTCTCAGGGTCTCAGGTTACATTCCTCCCCTGATGATCTCAGGTTTCCTTGGCTCCTCCCCCATTTTGAATTGTCGTCTTGTAATTCTATTTCCACATTAATCTTTAGCAGTGATAATTATTGAAACAATTTATTCCTCCTCAATTCTGCCCCTGGCTAAAATCCCTCTTCTTAGATTTGAGAATCCTCCCCTTGGGACCAAGTGCCTCCCGCCCTGTTCGAGAACCACTACTTTGAAAGGAAGCGATAGTCCGGAAAAGTTTGGAAAACTCTGTTTTAAAATCAACAATAAACGTGTTAGTATATCTCAATGAGTAAGTATCAAAAGGTCGATTTAGCTTACATGGTAACAGGTGGTGCTGGGTATTGAAATGCCGACTCGAGGCACAAGCGAATTGAATGGCTGCTTAGGGGTCGTATGTCCACCAGACGGTCACCAAGAGTCAAACGTATGCATTCTCTGTTCATCTATCTATCTATCTATCTATCTATCTATCTATCTATCTATCACTGACCTACAAATAGCCCCCTCCTCTCCGACCAGCCAAATGAGCAACAGATTCGCCTCTTTTAACTCGTCTGTCAACGTGCGTGAACAATTGCGCTGTCTATCTATCAATTTACACCTATTCATATTTATACATCTATCTATCTATCTATCTATCTATCTATCTGTCTATCTAAGTCTATTGATATCTATCTATCCATTTATTTCAATCTATTCATATCTATCTATCAATCAATCTATCTCAGTCTATTTATATCTATCTATCTATCTCAGTCTATTCATATCTATCTATCTATCTATCTATCTATCTCAGTCTATTCATATCTATCTATCTATCTATCTCAGTCTATTCATATCTATCTATCTATCTATCTATCTATCTATCTCAGTCTATTCATATCTATCTATCTATCTATCTATCTCAGTCTATTCATATCTATCTATCTATTTATCTATCTATCTATCTATCTCAGTCTATTCATATCTATCTATCTATCTATCTATCTCAGTCTATTCATATCTATCTATCTATCTATCTATCTATCTCAGTCTATTCATATCTATCTATCTATCTATCTATCTATCTATCTCAGTTTATTCATTTCTATCTTTGTATCTCAGTCTATTCATATCTATCTATCTATCTATCTATCTATCTCAGTCTATTCATATCTATCTATCTATCTATCTATCTATCTATCTATCTATCTATCTCAGTCTATTCATATCTATCTATCTATCTATTTATCTATCTATTTATCTATCTATCTATCTATTTCAGCCTACTCATATCTATCTATCTATCTATCTATCTATCTATCTATCTATCTCAGAATGCCCATTATCTCCAGGAGACTGACCATTTTCAAAGAGAAGCAGCAGTAGTAGTAGTATCTTAATTTGAACAAAGAACAAGCGTTGTCATAATTCTTTTTGGCGTGTTTGATTAATACTTGTTGCTGTTATATGCTTAAGAATTGTTTGTCGATAACAATAAATCATACTAGTTGTATACATATCTATGGACATCCAAATCAGAGAGATAAACACAGCTTCCAACCGAATTCGTATCAAAAGTAGCATATGCTACGGACCCCACAATTTCAAGGGACCTGATTTGAATATTTGCAAGCTATTTATTCCATTTCAGTTATTATGCACTGGTGCTATTACTATAGTACTATACTGCATTCAACTTTTATGAACGACTAGATATTTAAGGCTAACCTTTTAGAGCTATTATTCTAAGACAATAGCAGATGGGAGTATGGTGTCTATATGGTACGTACACAGCGCTTAGAAGTATTTGAAACTAAAACCATAGCTGGTGCACAAAAAACAAAAGCTATAATATTATTGGAATGTCAGATATATTCGTATTATAACGTTTTATAGCAAATGAAAAAAAATGATATTTTTATTATGCAAGTTAAACATTCTTGTGTTCTAATATTTTTAAGTCATTTAATTAGAAAAAAAAAGAAAAAGAAGAAGAAAAAAAGAAATAAAGTAAAAATCAAACTAAGTTGGTAAGATTTCGGTAGAGCAAGCTCGGCTTTCAATAACACTAGAATCCCATTTGTCCTAAAAGGAAAGATATACAATCAATGTAACCTGCAAATGATCATCTGAAACATGGAACCTAACCTAAAGATTGACCCATCGAACTGAGAACCATGCAACAAGCACAGGAGAGAGTCATGCTCAACCTCAGATGGAGAGATCACAAGACAATACAGTATATTTGAGAAATGACAGGAGTCTGAGATATCATAGAAACAGTTAGAAAAAACTAAAATGGCAATGGACTGGACATGTTGCAAGATTGCCAGTCTGCAGCTGAACATCACGACTCGTAAGGTGGTCCCCAGAGATCAAATGCAAAATTGTGACCGACAGAAAGTTGCAAGAATGCCAGCCCGCTGCTGGACAACACGATTCGCAAGGTGGTCCCCAGAGATCAAATGCAAAATTGTGACCGACAGAAAGTAAAATGGCGTGACAAGGTATATGAATTCGGAAAGTACTGGCACTGCGACGTTCCTGATAGAGAGGTCTGGCGAAGGTTTGTATCCAACGATAGGCTAAAAAAGGCTGCTGCTGTAGATGATGATGATGATATAATATATGCTACAGGGGCTGTCTTAGCTTAATCTGACCAAAGTGACGTGTTGTTAATGTTAATACCTGGATAGCGAAGTTGTAGTATTTAACACTTACAAATGAAACCAAAATTAGCGGAATTGCTGAGGGTGTAAGGTGTGTTGATACGAAACTTGCCAGCAATTACACGGTGCCAGGGATTTATCCCTCGTTACCAGAAGAAATTACTCGAAAAAAGAGTAGGTTTTTAGGAAGAATTATTCATCGAGATTCGTTATTGTTAATAAAACTGGCCGCGGAAAGAATTCATATATATGTATGAATTTCTGTGAAACGAATTTGTTTCACGTGGAAAGTTAATTGTTTCAAATAGTGGGTAACCGGTATTTTTATCAACGATGTTATCCCTGAATGTAGGAAGTCCATTTTTATGGACAGAAAAACGAAAAAGGTCGTACTGTTCATTATATTAGTATATCAATTAAGCATTAGTTGATATCATATCATCTATACGTAGAAACCTGGTGGGGGTCAAACCCCGTAACAACGGCCTGCAAGATTAGCTTGTTGATGATTGCAATACGACGTACGTTCTGATCATTTTTTTTTTATCATTCTTTTTTTAGGGAAGGTGCACATTTTCATTGGAGGTTAGGAAGTATTTCAATCAGCAAAATTGTTATCACTGGGTGAAAGAGCCAAGTGTTCCAGACACCAAACCAAGAAGGGCGTTATTAGAGTAGATTAGATGAAAGGCTTCGAAAATACTAATGACTACGTTACGGGCATATTAGGACCTCACAATAGGTAACACTTTCAATGATTCTTGGCAGCTGTCATATCGTTTTAGACATGAATGTTTTGTTGTAGATCGTATCAACTGAAATGAGCCTTTTGCAATCAGGGCACAAATTAATCAACTATATATATAATTCGGTTGTATACATCTGTTTGCTTGCTTGTCTGTTTTCATGTCAGGTAATAAAGACCACCTAAATGTGGGCATAGATTTGGCAAGCATACTCGATGGATTTTGGAGAAGCTTTTAAAGTAAAAAGTTTCGAGAAAGATATTTAAAACTATTTACTATGCTTATATGACGCTAAACTGAACACTTACAATTCGTTAATTGTACACACACGTACATACATCTATACATCTCTCTCTCTCTATATATATATGTGTGTGTGTGCGTGTGTGTGTACATATATACGTATATATATATTTATATATGCACATATATGTACATCTATATAAAAATACATTTATATGCACATGTATAAATGCATATATATACATATATATATACTTGCACACACACACACACACACACACACACATATATATATATATATATATATAGAGAGAGAGAGAGAGAGAAAGAGAGAGAGATATTCTCTGCACAGCACTGGGTATCCCTGCTTGTTTGATGTGAAACTATTTACCAAACAATCAGTCACTGTTTCGTACTAGAAACGACCGAGATGTAAGGACTTCATGTTGAAACCTTCAAAAAATTACAATCGTAGTTTGGTACTGAATTGCATATTTCAAACAACTGTGAGTAGAATTCCTTTCATAGCTTGAAATATGAAAGGAGATTATTAGAATTTTCATTAGAAACCTTCAACCAAAACTGTCAACAAGAGTTTCTCTCAGTTTTTACGTTGATCTGGCTGGCTGGCTACGTATGTATCACGCGTGCGGACCATATTAATGAAGCCAGAGGGCAGACAGTTTTAACATCTACTTCTTATGTCTAGTAAAAAAAAAACTTTTAAAAATTTCCTACACCCTTACAGTAGTTTTAGGGGGATACTTAGTTGATCACACGCTTTTGGAGAAAAATTCAAGCTTTCTTTTGTGATTGTTACCAAACGAAAGGTGAGAGAATCAACTTATTCATTGATCACCCCTATGTTTCTAAATTTTTTAATTGATTTTCAATTAAGATGAAGATGATGAAAACTCAAATTTGACGGTAATAACATTTTACAATGCTGCACCCAATAATGATAATAATAATAATAATAATAATAATAATAATAATAATAATAATATTAATAATAATAATACCACCAGGCAACTGGTGTGAGATTGCAAATATTAATAATAATAATAATAATAATGATGATGATGATGATAATAATACTAATACTAATGATAATGATATTGAAAATAATAGTAAAAGTGGTAGAAGTACGAACCACAGCACTGCTGTGATAGGTGGAGATGAGATGAGATGAAATAAGGTGAAAGCTGAAGACCCGAGGAGACTCACTCAGCATTCAGCGTTAACCACCGGGCAACTGGTGTGAAACTGTAAACCACAGTACTGCTGTGGACTATGAGAAAGTGGAGAGGAGGGCTGGAGACTTGAGGAGACTATCACTCAACCTCCAGCAGTAACCACCGAGTAACTGGTGTGGAAATACAAATGATGATGATGATGATGATGATGATGATGATGATGATGATAATAATAAAAAAAAAAAAAAATAATAATAATAATAATAATAATAATAATAATAATAATAATAATAATAATAATAATAATAATACCTGGACCTGGCGAGAGAACTGAAGAAGGTGCGGAACATGAGAGTCAAGGTAGTACCAGTAATAATAGGTGAACTCGGAACCGAACCATAGACACTCGAGGTGAGATTAGAGGAAATAGAGGTAAAAGGAAGGATTGGGACTGTGCAGACCACTGCACTGCTAGGAACTGCACGAATACCGAGGAAAGTGCTAGAAATATGAGATCTACGACCCCAGCTGTTAGCAGTGGTCTGACAGAGAGGAAAAAAATGTGAAAAAAAAACCCACACATTCACACACAAATGGTGGTGGAGATACAAACCACAGCACCACTGTGATAGGTAAGGGAAATATGAGAGGAGGAATGGAGACCTGAGGAGACTTACTGTCACCCAGCCTTCAGCAATAACCACCGGGCAACTGGTGTGAAACTGTGAGAGTGTGAAGAGGAGGGCTGGAGGCCTGAGGAAACTTGCTATCACTGAGACTTCAGCTATGACCACCAGGCAACTGGTGTGAAGATGATGACTACTACTACTACTACTACTACTACTACTAATAATAATAATAATAACAACAATAGTAATAATGATAATAAAAATTGCTATGTTTGTTTTGAAACGAAAGCATAAATCAAGACTTTGCCAAGAATCTTCGTGCGAGACCAGTGGTAGTTTTGAAACATCTGTCAAGGCTAAATATCTGTAGTTTTTCGGTATTAGAGAGTGATTTTCGTTTCCATTCTAAACGTGAATAGTAGATTAATCGGAAATGTGAAATATAGCAAAGTTCAAGGCGCAAAAATTAAACTCCAAAAGGTTTTAGTCAGAATGATGACAACTTTGTTCACCCACCTTTGCTAGCTAAGTTGGAAAATATGTTTTCCTAAATGAATTTACATTTTTATGTTTTCTATCTATCTATCTATCTATCTATCTGATGCATGTATGTGCGTGCGAGAGAGTTCAAGGTAACACACACACACACACACTTAGTGAATGAAGTTATATTCAGGCATATTTTCAATAATTCATCCTCACTTGACCACACATATTATTGCAAATAAAGATATGTGAATATCTCAACACATTGATTGATTGTATCGATACCTCGATTGTCCAGCATCGATGAATACACAAAAACACACACCTATATATATGTATATATACATGGATAAGAATTACGAGGTAAATGTATATTATATATCCGGTGAATGTCAACTTTCGTGTCTAACGCACTCATCAGCAACCGGCAATATGTTTTGTTCTTGCAATCACGAGAACAGAGTATATTACCAGTTGCTGGTGAAAGCACAAAATGTTGACATTCACCGGATATATATCCTTGTAATTCTTATTGTTTTTAAATACACTACTCGCTCTATCTACAGTGTAATTCTTTTTTATACATGCATTTTTTTTTAATATAATAACAACTTTATTTACTCTGTAGATTTTTTGTATATATATATATATATATATATATATATATATATATATATATATATATATATATATATATATATATATATATACTGTTTTTTTTATATAATAATAGATCTATTTACAAATGAGGACTGTGATATCCTCCAAACATGAAAAAGGGTAAAAAAAATGCCCTAACTCTCAACACAATAATAGCAAATCTATGATTAGTGATCAGGGCTAGCCCTAGGGGTTCGAGTAAGCTGAACTTCGGTGCCGTTTAAAGTACAGTACTATCCAGAGGGCAGGAAGGGACAATTGCCCTAGCCCCAATTCGGTGTTAAAATATGTGCTAAGCAATACAATTTGGGTAAAACTGCATAAATTTCCAGATAAATTAAGTTTTGCCCCTTTAATAAAGGAGTTCCTATACGCCTATGGTATTATCTTATATTCCCAAGAGAAACCTGACTTCACATCAAGGAATTCTCTCATTTTGCCGCTGTTTAATCCCTTATTTACATTATATAATTTTAGAAATATATCTACTCATTTTCCGATTCCACCGTTTGTATTTGGAAAGTCCCACCGTCTCAGATACGTGACCAGCGCCCTTATTACTTGGTGCCCAGACGGCTGTCTGTGTAGCCGGTACCCAGGGTCGGTCTTTCAAGTGACTCAGAACAGCTGCATCAAATGGGGGCGAGAACTAATCTGAGCTGAGTTTGGGTGATCGTAATCCAATCGAAATCAAAGCAAAGAGACTGGAAGAATTGTAAGTATCCAAACGGACAACATTACTGAAATCAGCTCAAATGCCGAGGAGGAGGATGCTAGTGTTCCGGGGGAGGTTGCTGTTACTTGATCTCCAACGAAAGCCATTAGATGTGGCTGGTGTAAACTTGTCAACAAGTGAGAGAAAAACAGGTCGGGTAAGCCACTCAATAGAAATGGTCACGTGATCAACTTCTTTTGGCAGCATGCCGTTTTTGGGGAAATCAATAAAAACATTGGAAATGGGTGTGATCAATCAATGAGTTATTTCTAAAAAAAAAAGTCCAAATTTTCAAGAAAAACAAACGTGATCAAAAACAAGCATGATCGTCTCAGAAACAAACTCAAAGGCCAATTTACCATACACTTACATTGTAAATTGAACCTCTACCCTACCAAAAAACAATCGGGGGATTGGGGGTTAAGAAAAAAAAATCAGACCCCCCATTTCATTTCTGCGACCTGTACGCGTGACACATAGATAGATAGATAGTCAGTCAGGCAGAATCACTTACAAACTGAAGAAACTTTCAAACAAATGATAACAGGTCTGGTTGGTCACTTATAGATCGTCATGTGACCAACGTCTCTTGGAAACATAGTCAATTAAACAATTGGTAACAGGAGTGATCACGAAATAAGTTACTTCTTTTGTCTTCTGTTGGACAGTGATCACTAAAAAAGTCTGAATTTCGAACAAGCAAGCTTGAATGCTGCCGGACCCAAGCTAAAGGATCAATTTAGCATACACTTACATCGCAAATTGAACTCCTCTCTGGATATCTATTTAGGGGCGGAATTTTAAAACACAAAACGTTTGTTTTTGTAGACATAATGTCCAAATTTTCAACCCCCTAACCCCATTGGTGTGGCTCATAGAAAGATAGATTACCAACCAGCTAGACTCACTTAAAAACTAAAGAAAGCTATGTTGACAGTTTTAGTTGACCGTTTCGAATAATAATAATAATAATAATAATAATAATAATAATAATAATAATAATAATTCCAAATAATAATAATAATAATAATAATAATAATAATGATAATAATAATAATAATAATAATAATAATAATATCTGGACCTTCAGAGAACTGATGAAAATATGAAACTTGAAGGTGACAGTTGTACCAGTAATGGTTGGGGGCCTGGAAACGGTCCCGAAGAACCTAGCAAAGTGGTTGCCTGAGCTAGGAATCCGGGGAAGATCTGAGATAGTCAGGACGACAGCACTTATGAAATCAGTTAGAATACCGAGCAGAGTCCTGGAGTATTGAGAGGGCATGTTGTCACTCGACCTCCAGTGAAAACGACCAGATATCATGGGTTTGAAAAATCAACAAGAAAAAAATGAAAGAACATAGAATGAAAATCAAAACTACGGAGCCTGCGCGAAAGATAGAAAGTATATTGTGCTGGTAACCACGTGCACAAGTCTATTACAATGACTAAGACAGAGAGAGTGAGAGAGAGAGAGAGAGAGAGAGTCGCTGCTTACGCCGGTGCGAGAGAAAGTGTCAATATATTATTAACAAAAGACGCAGTCATAATGAGTTGAGAGTGAAGTAAATAAGTTGTTATATCCAGTAGAAATAAGTATTACGCACTCAGAAATACGAGCACAAACACTCTTT
Organism: Thysanoteuthis rhombus; assembly: GCA_963457665.1. Classification (NCBI taxonomy): domain Eukaryota; kingdom Metazoa; phylum Mollusca; class Cephalopoda; order Oegopsida; family Thysanoteuthidae; genus Thysanoteuthis; species Thysanoteuthis major. Next base: position 7,289,213 of record OY735237.1, read on the forward strand.
GGCAAATTAGCTGTGTGTGTGTTTATATATGTCAGTGGCGGAATAACCATTTGGCTGAGCAGGCGTAAGCTTGGGGGACCGGAAAGTAGGAAAAAAGTGGTTTAATTGAGTCTACAATAATGATTAATGAATTACTCTTTAGCATGAATATTATTCTGTACGTAATGCATTGTACAACGATATGAGTTATTTAAAGGGAAGAAGATCAATCTGTTACAGGTGTGTGTGTGTGTGTGTGTGTGTGTGTGTGTGTGTGTGTGTACGTGAGTGGTGTGTATGTGTAATTATGTGAGTAATTATTGTGTGTGCGTTATGTATGTGTCCGTCAACCAAGTGTCAAGCAATTTGTATTTCTAATTGAGCATAAAAAATAGGTGAAAAAAAATTGGAGACCGTTTACGAATGTATACAAACATCTCAGCCATTTCGGGGATCCGTTTCAGATATCATACAAATTTACGAGATTCCTTTAATAGATCATCTTACCAAGGGAAGAAATTTGCCGTCAGTAAGAGAGGTGGGGCACCCCGACACCCCCTTCGATACGTCCCTGAATATAATCGCTCCTTTTCCCCTCATTTACTATATCTGATCGTCACCCCACCTCTGGTTTGGTCTCAACGTGTAATCATACTTAGAAAACAGAGACAGTAATTTATCCTCCGATTCACAATATCACAAAGTATCATCAAAAACCTTTCTTGATCACAAACATATATCGTGTATATTTATGAAACGTTCGACTTTTTGAGACCTTTGTTTAACCTATGATTAGGGGTTCGAGCATCACACGAAATATGCCTTTGAAACAGAAGCAATTTGAGGCCTAGTCCTTCTACTGTTTAAAAAATATGCCTCATATTTTGTTCGATCCCTAAACATCGGTTGAAAACTGTTAAAAGAAGTCGAACACTTCGTGAGTGTATGTGGTATTACATTTTTTGTTTTGCAGTAAACAAACAAGCCCAAACGGTGAGAAACACCAAGGAACAACACAAATAAAACAAAAAAAGATGTGAGGAAAAGCGATGTTTTTTTTCTTCTCCCCGAATCTGTAACCCTGCACGAAAACTATAGACACACAAGAAGCACAACAACTGCGAAAAAATAATCTGATAGGTAAAAGATATATCTCTTTCACTCAAATATTTTACTTACCTTTCTCTTATTGTATCCAATTCATTAAAATATTCAGGTATCCATGTATACGTTTTTTTAAAAATGCTGACATGTCCTTTGCACACGTCAGAAAGACTGGTGTGGTGCTTATATGTACGAGACACCAACGATACAGTAGTTTGCTGTGGAGGGCAGTACACCCTCTTTCTTAGTCAACTAGCAGGCTTAGACCATATATTTATATATAGCACTGTGTGTGGAGGGGTCTGTGTTGGTTATTATGTATACGTGTACATATGTGTATACAATGTAGGTATATCTAGATAGAGAAAGAATTAGGTGTTCGTATTACTTGCTGGCAAATCAAGTTAACTATACATCTATGTATTGTACTCTGTGCGCGGGCACATATGTGCGTATACAATGTAAGTATAACTCGATAAAGGAAGAGATGGGTGTTTCTGGTACTAGCTAGCGAATTAAGTAAACTATATATTTATATATAGCGCTGTGTGCGAAGGGGTTTGTGTTGGTGGATATGTATATGGGAACATATGTGTATAGGTATAACTGGAAAGAAAGAGAGAAAGAAAGAGACGGCTGTTTGTGATACTAGCTGACAAATTGAGTAAACTATATTTGTGACTTTGTTAGCGGTAACATGTGGAGAGCAAGAATCAACGAATTCGTTTTTTTTAGTGGGATAGACAGAACGACTTAGGTTGGATTGCAGAAGAAAAGAAGTGACGGAGAGATGAAATCCTTAGCTGATGAGGCGGAGTCGTCACGTAAGGCCAGTTCCCACCCTGCCCTATCGACTCACGCACAGAAGAAGAAGCACATTTACACACGGATCGTATCAGACGTATTGACACAGGGTTTGTTATTCACGCAATTCTCGTATTCATCCATACACGTAAGTTCTGTCTGTACATACACGCATACGGTTAAGGTAGATATTGTCTGTCTGTACACACAGTCACACACATGGGTTGGCAGGTAGGTAAGTAGGTACGATAAAGTAAGGTAAGTTAGTTAGAATAAGGTAAGCGGCACGGTGCAGCTGTAGAATAAATAGCTAATGTCGCAGCTAACATTATGAAACACTGTGCATTTAATAAAACAATGTTTCTGTGTCAGGTTCGGCCCTGGGGAGCTGCGTGCACGTGCGCGCAAGCTTGTATGTACATGCGATAACAAAAGTATATGTGTGTCTGTGTTTCTGTTTCAGCCCTGAAGTGTTGTGTATGCGTGTGTATTTGTGTGTGCGCATGCGTGCATGTATGTGCGTATGCGTGCAATAATAAATAATAATAATAAAACTATATCTTTCTCTGTCACTTACGACCCTGGGGAATCGTGTATGTATATGTGTGTATGCGCCCGTGTGCATGCACGAATTTGCGCGTGTATGTGCACGCCCAAGCGTGTGTATTTTTGTGTGTGCATGTGTTTGTGTGTGAGAATGTGTGTGTGTGTGTGTGTGTGTGTATGTATGTGTGAGTGTGTGTGTGTGTGCAATAATAAAACTATATGTATCTATGTCAGTTTCGGCCCTGGGGTGTTGCGTGTTTCTGTGTGTTTCTTTCTTTCTCTCTCCCTCTCTCTCCCCCACCCCTCTCTCTCTCTTAGTGTATGCACGTGCCCATCTATATACATATATACATATATATATATATATATATATATGTGTGTGTGTGTGTGTGTGTGTGTGTGTGTGACTGAGAGTGTTGTTATAGTGTGCGGAGTCTCCAATACCTTCGCCCACTCAATCGCTTATACGATCCCTACTGTACATCTGAGCAGTGCATTTAAGTAGTAAACTGAGCATGTAAACTGAAGTATATCATTCACATAGAAGTGGCTTGTGTTCCGAGAAATGGTGGCAGCAGTAGTCTCAGATATGTAAGTGTTTGTGATGGTTCCTCTTTTCTGCATGTTATTTTGTAGCTTTAGCAGTAGTGGTAATAGTCGTCGCCAATTCAGTAGAAGCAGTAATAGTAGTTGCAGACTTGAATAGCAGTTTTAGTTACAGAAGCAACGATAGTAGTCATTAGTCTGTTGTAGTGAGGGTTGCGATGTTTACGTTATACCTGTCAGGGGCGTAGCTGAAGGAGGGGGTAGGACAATTTTAAGTAGACCCCCTCCCTGAACCCATATTGAGCGTGGGCCCCAAGGAATGCAGCCCCAATGTAGTGCGATCCCCCAAATGCTTTATGAATAGTTGTTCATCTACTGCATTTCTGCTGATATTATACAATAACAAATATCACTAAATGTTGGAGAGGTATACTTGGGGAGCCATGCCCCCCCCCATCATGCCCGGGCCCTCAAATCTTTAGCTACATCACTGATTTTAAAGATACTGTCTGTTCAGCAGTCGACGGTCCCTAGGTTGGGAAACAATTTATTGAATGTTGGAGGGAGAGCCCCCCCCCCGCCAACGATCCAAGCCTCCCTCGTGACCCCAAATCGCCAGCCATGCCCCAGCTTTCGTAAAAGGCGACCAATGGACTGATTTGTTCATTGTATGAAACAGAAGCAAACTTCGTTGAAACCGGAAGAAAATACAGAATGCCGAATGATAACTTAGATTGGACACAGACACGCTTATACAGGGTGTATCCAATAAAAAATAAACTGTGAACTATTTCGAAAAAAAATTATTGAAGCAGAACCGTTTCTGATATTGACACACATGACGGGCACTTTTGTAGACAGACACTTGGTTTTTATTACTACTGCTTACAGTTGCGCGTTGGGTACTTTTTCTGTTTGCATCTCGGAATTGAAAATAAACTTTTATAAAATTTTGTGTCGGTGGCTGAGGACTCTACGATTCGTCTGAAATCAGTGCGAATCCGCATGAGTGTTCCTCTAGATATCCTTCAAAAAATATTTTTTAATAAAAAAACAAAAGAGAGTTTTACCTTCTAAAATCTTGTGTCAGCGCTACCGGACAAAATTAGCCTTAGAACCTCGGAGGCTAGGATGAGTATTCCACTAGACATCTGAAAACTTTTTTTCAATTTTGCGAATTTTAACAATATTTTTTTAATGTAGTTAAACTCTTTCAATCTTGTATTAGCGCCATCAGACGCACTTTTTGGGTGGAAAATCTTGCAAGAAATTAACTTGTGTTTATCTAGATGTGCACTATGAGTGCCAATATCCCAAAGAGTTTTGCTCTAATACATTCTTGGAACTGTCAATTTCTCTTGGAAACACTCTATATTTCTTTCTTATCATATTTGACAGCATAGAAGGTTCTCCATTTTCACTCCCCAGGATGACTAAAAAAGGTAAACGTGGCCTTTGTTGTTTACTGTCCAGCCCCACATTGGCTAAAAATTGAGGAGGAGCCAGAAACCTGGGTGATAAAACGAGGCGTTGCTGGGGGCTATTTGAAAATGCTACCAGTCCCCCCAAAAGGTTTAAAAACATTTACTGCACTTTTACAATCGGATCTTACTAAATGTCTGAGGGGGCCATTCATTCCGGATCAGGCTTTTTCTCAGAAGGCATGAGAGTTTTGAAAGTTGGAACTTTATAGCCCGTAAAGAATAATAGTGCAGTACGAATGTTATATGCAACCCCAACTCAATGTTCCTATGTAAAAGACCTCATTATTACCCCCTGGTGCTCACTCCATTATGTCACTTTGTGAACAGGTCATACGTCAACGGTAGAGTGTATCATCTGTCAGTTGGATCATACATTGGGAAGTACTTACTTACACTACAAATGGCGAGTGGTATGCCTATCGTGCGACTGGTTTGTCTCTGAGATATAAACCGATGCCCCCAGGAAATGTGCATCTACCCCTGGAGGGGTGCTCTCGAGGACATATATTGGCTATTTTTCCTATCGGTGAATTGCTCGAATAGAGAATTTAGAGTAGTGAGAAAATCTCATTCGTCCCCAAAAGAAGTGTATGCAACCAATGCATCTTCCCGATAGTTATCTATGGAGCTGAAACATGGAGCCTAACCAAAACCACTGACCCTCAATCTGGGAGCTATGCAACCAGATGATCATGCTGAACATCTCGTGGAGAGCTCACAAGACAGCATAGTATATTAGAGAAAAAACAGGAGTCCACAGTTAGCAAACTCAAATGGAAATGGGTTAATCATGTTACAAGAATGTCAAACAAATGCTGGACATCACGACTCGGAGAATGGATCGCCGAAGATCATACGTGAAATGGTGTCCGGCAAAATATAAGATGGCTGACGGAGTGGACAAGTTCAGAAAGTATTGGCTTCAAACCGTCCATGATAGAGAAGTCTGTCGACTCCTAAAAAAAGATTTCTTAAATTCCCACTCTAAATATGTTTTAGTGTGTGAATGTGTGTGTGTGCAGGATGGGTAAATTTGCAATGTAAGTTTAAGCTAAATTGTCCCCTTAGCTAGTGTCCAGAAGCATTCACGCTTGTTTTTTTTCCTCGAAAGTTCAGATTTTTTTAGTGATCACCGCTCAACAAAAGACAAAAGCGGTAACTTAGTCATACATTGATCAGCTACTTTCTTCCAATTTTTTTTAATTGATCTCAGCCAACATGGGATGATGCCAAAAATGATGATAATAGAAAACGTCGGTCACGTGACGATTTCTATTGAGTGACTAACCAGACCCGATTTTTCTTCTGACCGATTTTTTTTTCAGCTAATTCCCACTGATATGTTATCGATACGGTGGATTTAATAAGAATCCGATACGTTGAAACTCGAATTTTCTTTTTCGAACTGAACTTGCAGAAACACGTGTCACTGATTCATCAAAGGGAATACGACGTACGACCATGGCCGCCAGCAGTGCCGTATTAACAATGAAACAGAAGAAGGATTTGCTATCAGCCCCACAATCTCAATGGCCCCGCGTTAAATGATTATCATTTTATCAATTCTGATGCTGTTATTTTGCGCTTGTTCTATGAGCCGGCCGGCAGCCAGTGAAGGGGGTCGGCTCCTTGCAATCACTGCCCCTCCCAACCCTTGGAAAATAAGTTTAGTGTGCTAATTTTGAGAACAAGGAACATTTTTACTTCTTTTGACTGCCAAAAAATGTTCAACTAGCACAGGGGTGCTTGAACATTTTCGCAACTTTTAGGTGTGTTTCTGACCATTTTTAATCAAAAACGTGTGTTTTGACTATTTTTAATCAAAAAAGTTTCGGTCATTTTCAGTCAAAAATGTGTTTTTCGGCCATTTAGGTGGAAAATGCGTTTTCGGACATTTTGGTCAAAAATCTTTGTTTTTGGCCATTTTAGTCAAAAATGTGTGTTTTTCGCCATTTAATGGTATTTTAAGAAGTTAGGCAGTACTGCTCCCTCCGGATTTTATAGATGACCCCCTGCTTGTTGCATCCTGGCGCCGGGCCTATTTATTTGTTCTATCCTGCATTCAATCTTATGGACGTCTGGGTGTTAAGGGTTAGCAATTTTAATCAATCATTACCTTTAATTAGATTTCATAATGTAATTAATGGGAGTGTTGTATCTATGTGATTCATTACAAAAACGGCTCATGAATACGAAAGTATTTGAAATCGAAGTCATAGACGCTGCTTGAAGATCAAAATCAAATCAAATTGATACTTTTACTGAAATGTTAGATATGTTTGTAGTACCATTTGACTGTATATCAAATTTGAAAAATTAATTACTGTGTAATTAAAAATGTTTGTTTTTCAATATGTATGTGAGGTTTCCTGTTTTGGGGCCTCTTCGTAATATGTGCTACAGGCCTTGAATAAGCTTAATCCAGCCCTGCTACTTCTGACGTTAGAACATAAAAGGAGTTGACTGTTATCAATTTAAAGATCTTTGTATATTGTTTATATATATATATATATATATATATAAATATATATATATATATATATATATATATATATATATATATATATTTAGAAATGGACATATGATCTGACACACATACACACACACACATGCACTCACACACACATTCACACACATATATATGCAAAAGCCCAAATAACTGTTTCAACTCCAAATTCTCATTTTGCTTATTCATGGACTATATCTGATCTATTTGCTTCTTTCAACGCGACAATTATGCTATAAGGAAATGGATATATGATCCGAGAGAATAATTATGAATTGCATTATATTATACTGAAACTCTATTTGAAATGATCTCCTGTTATTACTCGGTGAATATATCATTTAGCTTAGATAACGTAAATAGAATAAAAAATTAAAGAAAATGGGACTGCTACAGGAATCGAACCTGCGACCGATAGTGTAACCACCTCAACGTAACGTTGCCATATATTCACCATTTTTTTCTAAACAAACCTTCGGCTCCCGATGAAAGTTACGTAAGAAATCACGTTTTTAAATAAAAAAAATCGAGATGATCTAAGCAGTCTCAAGTCTTTTCCCTTTTCCACGATGTAATTTTTCCACAACATTCTGTCGAATTTATATCCTCCTTCTCCCCCCTCACTCACTCTCTCTCTCTCTCTCTCTATATATATATATATATATATATATATGTATATATATGTATGTATATATATATATATATATATATATAAAGAAGTTAGGATTCGCGAAACAAGCACGTTTATGTCTCTGACCTGCCTGCGCTTTTTGATATTGGATGTATTGAGCACTTTATGAAATAAACCCATCACACATTTGATATAGTATTATATCATATTATACTGTATTCCTGAATTACACACACGCACACACTCACACATATATATCACCTGCAAACATTGTCGTCGTTTTAAATATTCATTCGATTTACCTGCAAGTCTTTGCTAACTCTCAAACACACACGCACACATATATACACACACACACATATACTCACACACATGCACATGTATATATACCGAAGTTCCGTGTACAGCAACAGCCCTTCTATAAAAGGCCCCGATAATCAGTGCAGCTGTCAACTGTAGTGAGCAGATGTCATTTGTCACCTGCAAGAACTAAATGTATATAAACGTTTAGATCTATGCTTATGGGGTGGGGGTCCTAAGTAATCATGGCCGTCAACAACAGACCGGTTTAATTACTTTGGCTGGGTTTAAGTTATTCTTGTAATCACACAGTTATATCAATGTATCTATGATACTATATTTCTATACGGACTTCGCCCAGCTCTCACTGTTCATAGCAGGAACTTCAAGTTTTGCACACACTTCAAAGGAGTTGGGAAAATGTTCGTTTTTTTTGTTTTTTTTTTTGAAAAATCTCATCCAAAATAGGTTTTCAATAGGGGGTTCATTATGCTATGTAAGTTAATGCTTAATTGGTTACTAGATTGTGCCCGCATATTTTTTTCTTCTAATTTTTTTAATTATCTAAAAAAGATTTTTTTTCTATTTCAGACCTTTTTTCAATGATCACACCCCTCCAAAAGCCGGGAGCTGTAATTTATCCACTGATCATCTCTTTTTCCAAGTTTTTTAACTGAGCACCCCCAACACGACATATATAGGTGATGGTGATTCATAATTTTCCTCAGAATGCTAGTCCTATTCTGTTTTGAAGTGAATAGAAGGAAATGGAACAGAAGTTGCCGCAAGGTAATGGATTAAATCAAGTAAGGTTAGAGGAAAGTGTAACGAGACAATGTAAACAAAGGTGGAGTGTGGAATGGTGAAAAAAGCAGAATGTACTTATCACATCAGAGATTCATGAGCGAATATGGAATCCAGACCCCCAAATTGATTCAAGTGAAAAGCACAAATTTTGATTAAATTGAGCAACCGTAGCCATCAAAGATGGCCAAGGGTTATATCTTTTATCATATATATATATATATATATTTTTATCATTATTATTATTATTATTATTATCATTATCATTATTATTATTATTATTAACGCTCCCTTATTCAGGGTTGAGCACTCTTTAAGTAAGTTAAGTCGTTCATTATAAGCTTATGCAATTCTCTTCCCACTTTGGAATAGAGCACTCTGGTGGATAAGGAATTGTGCGTAAATAAATATATCACTTAAATTCAACGTTACTGACCCTCCAGTTCTGCATGGGTATATATATATATATATGTATATGTGTGTGTGTGTGTGTGTGTGTGTATGTGTGTGTGTGTGTGTGTGGAAGTGCTTGTTTATGTGTTCCAGTGCTCCTGATCATAACGGCTCGTCTTGACACTTGGAAATTGGCACCAGAGCTCCAATAGACCACCTTTCAGAAAAAAATTATTCATGTGTTTGGAAAACAAACTTCGAGGTGTTGTTTTCACAGGTTTATTAATAACATCTAGATTCTCCAGAATCTAGATATTTCTGGATGTTTAAAAAAAAAAACTAACTCTAGCTTTGATGTTTTCCAGGGTAAAACGCCAGTGATGTCATAGACAGGTTTTATTCTGACGATATTTATTCATCGATTTTTTATCTTTATTTATTCTTCGGAATTTTTTCTAGATGATTTCAAATTCTGACGCTACAGTTGTCCAATTATTGACTGAGATGGTGAGTTAAATCAGATTTTCATTACGGTTTTGTCAAGAAATTCGCACTTTAGACTTAAAATCAATTTTGGGTCCGTACTTCTCAGTCTATCCGAATTTCGTAGTTATCCCAATTAATTTTTCCTCAGACGATACATAGTCAGTCATTATCAATTTTTGAATTGTATATTTTTTCATCTTGAATTCATATTTAGCTTTTTATCGTAAACCTACTCAGACTGTCACTCTACGATAGTGGATAAAAAACCCAGATCGGAGAGATGAAAGGAAACTAATAAAAAAATCAATAATGGTTGACAATCCTTCATTAGATAAATATAAATCAGAATAATATTACCACTACGACAACCAGTGTATGTGGAAATAACTACAAATATCGCACTGAACGACAGTGAAGAGGAAAAGGTTAAATTCAAGGGTCAGTTCAATCTTCTACCAGAAGTAAGAGCTCTGGTGGTGTAACTCATTAATGCAACGTTATGCCAAAGCAATTAATTGCATCAAGCATCTTCTTTTAATACTGTTTTTGTTCTTTGGTAATAAGTGTTGTTTTCTGACTGACGTCTAAAAGTATAGAGAATATCAATAATTCCCTTCAAATTTTTCTTCTGTAACCAAGACGATATACTTCGAAATCTTATTTTCAATTGGACAACTGGCAATTTTGTATATTTTTAATCACAATAAGTAAGTAAAATAATAACACATGAGTATCACTAACCTGGCAAGAAGAGCAAAGTTTGAACGGAATAATCGACGTTTTTATACTTTTCAAACATAAGAAAACAGAAAATAACACTAACCAGGAACAAAAATCTCAGTGCATTGTGTTATCGACAAATGAAGAAATAAAGAGAGAAAATCCATTTTCAGATGTTCAGTAAGGAATAAATGAGGCAAGTATTGTAGCTTCAAGTTTCAAATGGGCTCTTTGAATATATTTGTAAAAAAATAAATAGATAAAAAAAACGGACAATACAAAGCCAAGTAAAAATCCATGAGCCACAAGGAGACAATTAGTGCAATATTTTTGCGGGGGCGATTGGGAATTTGGATGTGAAGAGTGGAAAACGTCTGCGGCTCAAATCTGGGTTCTGTTAGGTTTAATTTGTAATTCTACAATACTATAAATTCCAAAGTACACAATACTATTGATTACTGATCTTAATATAGACCCCTTGTAACGAATGCTCAACTCATTAACTTCGTGTGGAATAGAAGTGAGGAGGTTAGTCATGTGAATAATAACCAGATCGCTACCATGTCATCGAAATTTTTGTTCCGTGAAACTTTTTCCAGTATTAAATTGTAACTCTTTAATTCTGAACTATGGTAGATAATGTTGTTTTGACGCGGGTTTCGATCGTCTCATTGCATCAGTTCAAAAAGAACCTAATTTGGCAACATAGCTCGGAAAGCATGTCCTGCTGAATTAAACCTGTTCAACTGAAATATGGGTCTTACGACCCCTAAAATTCACCCCAGAAAATAGGCAAATTTTGCAGTGAAAGGATTTTCTTTATGCACCATTTTCTCTTCTAGACCGTGTGAAAAAGGCTAGATTCCATTACATCAATTACTTCAAACTTTCATAACTTTTGATCTAATGAGTGGATTTTGGTCAAATAAAGTACTTGGTACTCAACAAAATGTCTTTTATCTTTCAGAATGACTTTCTGTAACACTCCTCACACAACTGGAATTCACTTGACCTTCCAAATGAAAGCGATTAGGTAATTGCTCTGTTATGACTAACAGACTTGCAAAACTTTTAGTAAAAGCCTCGAAGTTCATATGTCACATTGAAAAAGAATTAGTTTCTTTTTAGATATGTATCTGCTCAAGATGAGTTCAGAGAACAAACGTTGGTCAATATTCAGATATATTAGATGTGCTTCTTTTTGCCGAATGGTACGTAATTTAATAAATTTTTATGGCAAGAGGAACTGTCCAGTTAGGGCTTCGAGCCAAACAGGTTAAAGACCACTGATGTAGACAATAATTATCATCTACATCATCCTTCTAACGTCTGTCGTTTGATATAGACCTTCCCAAGATTTGCCAGACATCTCTATCATGAGAGTCTCGGAGTCAATACTTTCTGAATTTATCGAGTTCGTCTCGCCATCTTATATTTTGCCTGCCACACTTTCGCATATGATTTTTGGGGATCTGCGTTGTAAGTTGTGTTGTCCTGCCGACTTTTGTCAAAATGACCAGCCCATTACCATTAGAGCTCTCAAATGTTTTTTTAATGATATCTCTGACCCCTGTCTGTTTTTCTTATATAATGTGATGTCCTGTGTTCTCTCCATATGATGTTAAGCCTGATTCTCTCCTTTGCCCGTTGCATAGTTCTCGATTTGAGGGTCAATCTTTTGATTAGGTCCCTTGTTTCAGCCCAGTAGGTGACTATCGGGAAGATGCATTGGTTGTATGCCTTTCTTTTTCGGACTAATGGGTCTTTCTTGTTTTTGAAAGTTGAATTTGATCTCCCGAAGATTTGTCAACCTAAAGTAATTCATTGATTGATCCTTGCTTCTTTTGAGGATTTCGTGGAGATTCATTGTCCCAGTTAGAAGGAGTTGTCTCCCTTTTTTCAGCTCTGCTTTCTCGATTTTGGTTGTTGTGTCTTTTCCCTTGACGTGTTTGTTGCACATGACATTTATTTTACTAAAGTTCACGCGGAAACCAACTTCCTTGATTTCCTCGTTTAGTTTGTGTTGGATTATTTGATTGTGAAGGTTCCCAGCAAACCGGACAATGTTTTCAGCAAATCTGAGGTTACTTATTTGTCTTTTATTTTGATTCCATTATTTTCCAAATCCAAGTTCCAGTAGGTCATTTCGAGGCTGGCTGTGAAGAGTTTGGGTGAGCTGATGCTGCCTTCTTTCGGCAGTGTATTTACACAACCACATTTGTTTAAAGCTGTGGTCGTTAAACTTTTTGCTCTCGGATCACTTAATCAAAAAGTCAAAACGAGCTTTTCAAAATAAAAAAATAATGATAGTAATATTTTCTCGCAGGCTGATCGAATCCTTTCGTGGGTCGGATCTGGCACGCGGCTCTTAGTTTGTTTACCCTTGATTTAGACTCTGGGCAACATATTTAGACAATCATATTTGTTCAAAGCTTCCTTGTAAGTCCTGTGCGAATCGAACTGAAGACCACGCATGGAGTTTTGTCAGTTTCAATCAAAATCACTATTTCCGATTGTCTTATTGAAACAGTTCGATTTTGATTATTGTATCTTTGTCGTCAACATGTTGTACATGCTATTCATTCTGCTGAAGTTCTCGTTAAAGATCAACTCCCATGCTTTCTTCATTCAGTTCGTCTATCATTATTTGTGGATAGAAAGTACTGGCCCCATGACGCCCATGATAGAGATATCTGGCGAATCCTACGGAAGGTCTATGTCCAATGACGGACCTTAAAAGATAGAGCAATGTTATCCATGATCATTTTTTGACCATCACGA